>VBVQ01002724.1:0-23149 GCA_011636635.1 Tetramorium simillimum
GTCTCCTTATATTATGTTTCTTGTTACACATTCCTTATATTATTTGATTCAAACTGCGATAGATAAATTTAATATATCTTGTCGGCATCATGCTGAAAGTTTCATGCGATTATTCATCAGAAATCTCTTCTTTCAATCATGCAATATAAAAAATAAAAAACAATATTCAATCTACATATCAAAATGCAAAAACAGACTCATGCTCCACTTTCACATTTAAATAATTAATCGAAATAAACATTGATCAATAAGATATATAAATTAAATGTAACAATTATATTAGATTTGTAAGTAGCTACGACAATTGTCCATGTAATAATATAATTGCGAAGAAACATTTGGATAAAGAATCAATTGGCTAAAAAAACCGTGATTGAAACGTGTTTTATAAAGCATGATTTTTCATAAGTTTGCAAAACCATCTAAAAACCATCACCCACAACAGACAAGCAATAATGACGATAAAATCGTGATGCGTCACGTCGCTCACGCGTACCGTCGTACAACAATAGTCAGCGATGATAAAAGGATTAAAGGGACGTGAAAAAAAAAACCATAAATTGAACGAGGCCATAAATTCGCCGGAAGAAAGACTCACCGGTAATCGACATCCATGGATACCGAGGTATGTCCGAGATGCCAGGTTGACCGGTGGTGGCCTGTTGGCAGGACGTCAAAGGGTCGACAACGGCCGACGCGGCAGCCGCCTGATGGTAGAACTGTGCCGCCGCTGCCATGGACGCGGAGGCGGCCGAGACGGCCGAGGACGCTGACGCGGACGAGACGAGGCTACCGGGCGTAGCGCCGTTCTGGTGATGGTGGCCTAGGGTATAGTTAACCATGGGATCGGCCGACGCGGGCGTGACATTGCCGGTGAGACTGGCCGTGTAACGGCAGGACTTGTCGCCGGTCGCGGCGTCGACGGCGGCGGCGGCGGCCAGGGCAGCGCTGGACGCGGCCGTGGAGCCGAAGCCGGGCACCATGCTGGACGTGGCGCCGAACGCGGCGGCCGCGACCGCTTGCTGCTGCTGATGATGATGATGCGCCGCTGCGGCGGACACGTAGGGATACATGCTGGATGTGGTGCGTGCCGCCGGTGACGTGGACGCGGAGCTTCCCGAGTGCTGCGGGCTCGAACCCGTCGGGCTCGGCGAGTTGTGCTGCTGGGCGTAATTGACTGCCGCGGCCGCAACTGCAGCCGCGGATAGGCTCGATTCTAGGCTCGCGGTGGCCGGGCTCGTCGTGCACGCCTGAATGGTACCTGGAGTCGCGCTTGAGAACAACTGTTGCGGGTGGAATTGTTGGTACTTAGCCGGTAGCATACTATCAATTATGAATTTCGTACTCATATCGCCTGTCGGTGCCGATGTGGACCCGATGTCGAAGACACGCCCGGGCACGACCGGGACGAGTGTCTCAACACCGACACCGTGGCGACCCGTCGTCCACCGGACGCTGCTGCCTCATCGCGCAACGCGCCAGGTAATCCGCGCGTCGTCGTCGTCGCCGTCGTCGTCGTCGTCGTCGTCGTGAGCACACACTCTCTCGACGCGGTTAGCAGCGGTCTCTTGGATAACGTGGATAACGTGGAGAACGTGGAGAACGCCGCGCCGCGCGCACTTTCCTCGCCGGCCACCAGCTTCCTCGCCCTGGAAATCCTTTCCCGCTTACGCTTACGCGCTTTCCGGGTCCACTATCGCCTCCCCTATCAGCGATCAACGTCCACTTTTACTGCCACTTACGCAACTCAGCACATTATCACAATAACAATACCGAACGCGGCGGGATGCGGTCACCGGGGACGACTGACCACGAATCACCGACCGTCCGCGATGGCAAATGACATGTCCCTCCTCTCGATCACCGGTGTATTCGCGCGGAGTAGATCCGCGCGCGGGGAATCCTCGCACGCGGGATCTTCGCGGGTATCGCGCGAATTTCCGCTCCTGCGCCGCCCGGAGTAATCGCGCCCTTTCCGATTACGAATCCATCCGTATCGGAATAAAAATCGGCGATAAAGCGGCCCGGGTCCTTCTTCTCGCCGGGCCCACCCAATCGTGGTCCCAGCTCCGAAATTGGGCGACGGCGAACCCGGCGACGGCACGAGGAGAGAGAAGAGAAGAGCGTGGCCCCTGTCAGGTGTTAGAAGCCGTTTCTTGCGTACTTCTCGGATAGTCGACGAATCCTTTATGGGCCATGCATGAAGATACTATAGCCCCCTATCCCGAACGCCGCGTACTACAACCCACGGCCAGCTAAATGTAACCCCTTACAATAATGGCGCCGCTTGTCTCTCCGTTCTGTTCCTCCCTCTCCTGCCGCCCGAGTCTCGAACGCGCCGGGGTACCAGCTGGTAAACAGAGTCGGCCAATCGCGGCGCGGCCTTACCAGAGGTGGACCAATCGCGGCCGCGCTAGGCGCGCCAAGATGAATGGGTCTCTTTCTCCGTCGACTCGCCTCTCGCTCCGATCTTCGCGCTTTCAAGCTATACCGCGAGCTCACTTCCCTCACTTAGGCACGAGGACACCTCTCGCTTCCTCGCACGCGCGCCGCGTATACCCGGCGTGCTCCGTCCGTCTGACGGTCCGTACGTTCGCCTCTCGCCAGTGCAGTCGCGCTCGCCACGTTGCCTTATACCCTGCAACGTTTCAACGTCTCACACGGTATTTTCTGTCCTCCTCCAGGTTTCTCCACTTGTCTCTCTCTTCCTTCTTCTCTCTCTCTCTCTCTTCTCTCTTTCTTTATCTCTCGTTTGAGTGCAGTCTTTTTATCTCGTTTTTACTCTACCTCCGTCCTTCCCTCCGAAATTATTTTTTCTTTTTTTTTAGATCTCGACAAGGCAGCACTTTTTCGAATTTCTGCTTCGTACACATTACTTGTTTCTTATTCAGTCTGTATTAGTCCTAAGACTCTTTTTTTTTTTTAACAGAAGTACATTAAATCTTAAATCTCCAACGTGTTTTCATCATTTGCAATTATTCTTTTATCAATTTTTTATCCTTGCAATATTATTTTTAATTATTTTTTGTTAAATAAAATATTGTTTAAATTGTTTTGGCCAGGTTTCTTTTTTTTGTTCTTTTTTATTTAACAATTCAATGTATATGATGACGATTATTATTAATATTTTATAATTAATTTTTTAAGCAATAAGTCTTCGCAAATATTTTTCCCATTACTTTCATGAAATTTATTATCTAAATTGATTCTTTTTCGGTTTATATAAATCGTTTATATATTTCTATTTTATATCTGTTTTATTTTTGTTCGATTTATCACGTCATATATAACGGACAAAATCATTATTGCAACATTATTAATAATGAATTCAATTTCTAGACAATTTTCTTTTTGTCGCTTCGAATACGATCACGAGTTATCATTAAAACTTATAAAAGCAGCACGTTTCTTAAAAAAAAAACATTTTGCATATTTCATTCTTCGCTTTATATTTCCTCTCGTAAAAGAACAGAATATTATGAATAATCATTGCAGAGGTCACTAATGCAACATAAGAAAAGGCACTTTAGATAATTGCCTCTCTCAACCCGTACGGCGTATGCACAATTTCAAATCTCGATCAAAAACATTCGATTCACGCCTTTCCTTCTCTTTCCTTCTCCCTTTCTCTTTCTCTCTTTCGCGGCTGCTTTCGCCAAGTATTGCAGAAACTGGCGCGATTCGGCCACCGTCGAATCGTCGACTCGTCGACTTTTGGAAACCACTGAACTCGTCCCGGTTGGGATATCGCGGCGGCATTTCTATGTGAGAATGGTGGCGCGGGCGAGGGGTGACACGGCTTGCGAGAGGGAGCGGCTTACGTCGGTGGCGAATACCGTGATAGAAGGTGTACAGGGAATATCGCACGCGAAGGTAGTAAGGTGCAGAGGGCGGGTAAAACTTATAGCCTGGATTCCGGCGTTTCTTACGATGGACAGCTCATTTTACACACCCCATTTTGTTGGTAAACTTCATACGCTTGAGACACTTTTGTTTAATGGAGAATATATTATTATCACATAATTATCATATTGCCTCATTTATTATCCACCGTCTGATCAATTTGTTCAAAAAGAGTCAGATTACAATTAAAAAGTTGCTGTTCATCGTGGATTTTATATCTCGAGACATAAAATATTTTTTTAGAATTCATAAAAATATTTTTTGCTATTGCGCGTGTGTAAATGGAGTAATAATAATAAAATTATAATTTATAATTAAGAATTTTAAAAATTATGTATATACATATATAGTAGTCGGAACTTCGAATTAATATATATAAACTATAATTCTGATTCTTTTGCAATTCTTTTGCAAATCTTGCTGTATTCGTTAATTACGAATGCAAAGCATTGTCATATATATTTCAAATTCTATTTAAATTATACTAAGCGAGTACTTACCTGTCACAGAAGTATTCACATAAATTTATATAATTTATACGAATGTTATATAAACTAAATAATGTGACTTTAATTGTGAGAGTTTATGAGAAACTAGCAGCACACAATATAATATTAAGTACTTACCACACGAAGTAGGCTGACTAATCATGCGAATCCCGCTTTCTGAAATCAAATTCAGAAAACATTAATTTTGATAAACTGAAGAAATTGAAGAATAAAAAAATAAAATAAAACATAGTCTGAAATATGAAAATTTGGATACTAATAATAATATATATTTTTAGATGTAAAATACGAAGGTAAATGTATTCGTTATTACACCCTTCCTCGTCATTTGAAATATCGTCTATCAATTCATCTATCAAGTCTATTTCTATTTCTATATATGGCTTTCAGGTATAATAATGAATGTCTCCAATTCTTTATGTCTGAACGGTACGATCAATAAGAAAAATCACAAAAAATGTTTATGCTAATATGCCAGCTAAATTATTAATCAATTGCCATCGTGACTATTAAAAAGCAATAAATATGTAATTTAGCGTTGTACATTAAATTAATAACGCAATATCTATAATTATACCTTATTTCTTTATATCGAGCTTGTTATATTTAATTTTCTAAAATTCCTTTTTGATATTGAACTGTCGCAAATATATTATAGATCTTTAAAAAATTCACTGTATAGAATGAGTAAAAAGATTTTTTACTGCAATTTAATAATTATGGAAAGACATGTGAATGATTTTAATGTGTTAGATGAATAAAGATTCAAGAACAAAGATTATATTAATTTTAGTCATTAATCTTAAAGAATTTTTATTAAACAATTTTTGTTATCTTTGTCGATACTCGGGCTTTCCCTTTCGTTATTTATACAACTAATTTCCTAAAATATCAAACTCATGGAACGAACGTAATTCCGTAAAGCGCAACTGATACATTCTTCAGCTGGTAGTACAATCGCGAGTGATGAGTTGAGACAAAGGGCTTTCAAGAATGTAATCCCAGAAAACTGACCAGTACACTCCGACCGGTCCAATTATATCAACGATCGCTTGTCGGACCTCAACGTCTTTGCTCGACTGGATAAGGCACAAACACACGAGCTATCAGAGCAACACGCACGTACGTATACAGATGCGACACCCACACGGGTGGTGAACGTGTGTGCCCACATGCGGTGTCCTCTGCGACACGAAGACACGCATGTACCTGTCTCAAACACCACGGAATATAAATTGCAGCCACGTCAAGCGCGCGAACCCTACGAGAGAGAGAGATGGAGAAAGGTAAAAATCTGTATGTGTGCACGTGGGTGTGTATCAGCGGTAAGGTGTACGGGGCGGAGGGGAGGGGGGGGGATAAAAAGAGGCGATCTGCGTCCCCCGCCTGAAACATGGAACGTATCGCTCTCGCCCGGAGACTCGCTGGACACGTTGAGTCCTTCAGCGAATCCGCTCAAGACACTTTTTGGCGAACGTAGGAGAAGGACGGCGGGTCGAGTCGCAAAAAAAAGAGAAATTGGGCGGTGGTCGGTGGGTGCTGATCCTGGAGCCCATTCGGGGAGACGCCCTAGTGATTGGGGAAGAGCACCTAGTGCGCCATCTCCGGGAAGATAAAAGCAATTCGCGTACCCTCGGCTGTGTACCGATATCTTTTGCCTTGGCGAAACGATGCTAGGGCTCGGGACATCAAAATCTCCTAGGAGCCACTTAGATCGACGTGTGAATCAAGATATAGACGGATATTTATATTAAAGGCAAATTTATACAGAAGAGAAATTAATGTGATATCAAACGATCGCCGGCTATCATTACACCATCGTAAGTTTTGCATAGGAATTACATAAGTTCAATTTATACAATTATTCGAAAATATTGTATATTTATTATCTGGTTATCATCTCATTATTTGTATCATATATTTAATAACTAATTTTTTGCTAATAATTTATCGTATTTTAATGTGTTATTTTATTTAAACGCACTTTACAAATAGTTTTTAAATTTATATGACTTATAAACACAAAACTTATGTATTACACATATTATGTATATGTATGTGTGTATTTGACGTAAAATTAATGGTAGTCGCAAACTTTTAATGCATATTACTCTTCGTAAAAAAATATTATATGAATGAAATATAAACTTAAATAGTAATTGCCTCAAAAAACTATTTTTATAAAAATAAAAATGAAATAAAATTTATATTAAATCGGCAGTGACAAATCTGCCAATACACTAACGTAATTAAAACTACAGGGCTTCAAATATCAAAAAAGTGTTTTTGTAAACAGATATAAAATATAAAATATGTAATAATGTATTGCATTAACAATTGAATAAAAAGTAATAAAGATTTGATAGTTGATAAATTTTATAATTTCACGGAGTTGCTGCGGAATCCAAGGTCAAGGTTCTTGTCTGCTTTATCGATTGAGCTTTTGTCTAGCAACAAATTTAACATTTTATTTAGAGAAAAATTTACAAATTTGTTAGATAACTTTATTAGTTATAGAAATATATATAAATTATAACATTACATAATGATTGCACATAACAAATTATAACAGATAACATCAAATATAATTTTATTTTATTTCCTATATTGAGATTTAGATTTCGGAGTTATATTTTATTTTAGACATAAACAAGAAGATATAATACATAATATAAAAATATGACTTAACATAATATTGCTTACAGAATACTCGTTAATACGTGAATAAAATTTTTCTTAGTCGTTCCAATTGCGATTCGAGATTTCAATAGCTAGAAAATAATTTTGAATAAATAAATTAAACGATATATTACTATCAGTGAATTTTATTAATAAAATATAAATAAATACTTTCGAAACTGTAGATTTACTACTTATAATCATTTAAAGCAGGCTTAAGTTTTGCTCGTGAATTAAACGCTTCTCTCTTTCTTCGTTGACTCTCATTGACTAAAAGAAAGAGAAAGATATGAAAGAAAAAAGAAGATAAACGCTGAGACCGCACCCATAAAATATTACATACGTATTGGATAGCATCATTTATTCATCATCACTGGGAATTATGACGTGAGCGATTGCAAAAGTAAGATCTTTTACTCGATAATTTTGGACCGATAATCGTATCGGTACAAAATTATTATTATATACTTTCTGTATATCGATACAGAAAGTATATAATAAATCTATAAAGAGAAAGAAAACGGTGTAAACTACATGTTATATAGTTCTCCGAAAGTTAATTCTTCTGAATTTAATTGATCAAGTAGAATGTTGACGTTTAAGTTGACGGATTTTTTATTCGAGTGTTTTGCGCAACAAAACGTTTTAATTATATAAAATATATATTTGCGTCATGAATGTAGGTACCACTCATGAAGCTTCATTGCAGATATCTGAAATGCGAGAATTATTAAGTTGTTGCTGCGAACACAAGTTTTTCTCAGAGCAATAAGCAATTAAAGTCTTCTTACCTTTGAAGCGTTTCTCGAAGCGCTAATTACTGGTTTAATTAAATTCCCATCAACGATGCATGTGCCTGTAGTAAATTCTTTTATAATAATAATAAAAAAATCGTTATATACATAGATAGGCAATATTTTTTAAATAGTGACTAAAGTCTTGTTGAGCAATTAGATAGTAATTAGATATAAACGTTTAATTAAATGTATACCTTGAGGAGATATTAAACCTTTAATCGATACTATCGATTAGTGTACAGCATCTTGCTTGTAAATTCTATATGCATAAAGATATTACATTTTACACATAATTAGTAATTAAATATAATTAATAAATATATGCTATAGTATGCATATACAAGCGTCAATCTTTTATTCCATAAAAAATAGATTTATATTGTAGATTTATAATGATTGTTGTACATCCATTTAAGAACTAAAATATTTAGAAGTATCCAATAATTCGCAATAAATTTAAAAATTTAAATAATTGCCGATGCAATTATTAACAATTCAGTTACAAGAATAATGAATATTGCATTTTAAACAGATCGTCATGTTATATTAATTATTAATTACACGTCGTAATTATTGCAACAATGCACAATATGTCCTAAGATAATAGTAATACGTATAATACGAGATAAGAAATAAATTTTTATTCTCTTCTTTAATCTTGATACAGGTACTGTCATAGATGATACAGGTATAATAATCATAATTAATTAATATTATTTCGTCAGTCAAATCGCGCAAGAGTCAGTCGCTTGATTTTCACAAGCAATCTGACTCGGTGATAGCGTGACGAAGCGTGAACCATGGGAAAAAAGATTGAGCTCTATCATTCCTGTCTCGCAGTTGGCGCATTCGGTGAACCGTGCACCTTCATGTATTACAAAGTGCTAATCACGAAGCGGCGCACACGACGCCGGCGAGTCGGCGGCCACGGCGGAGCACGTGACAGCCGACCGATCGTCTGACAGCCGCGACGTTAGTGACGTAATGATGTGCGGAAGGTCCGGAACGTGCGGGACAGGCGAGAGCGAACGGGCGTGTGACAGTGACAGTCCCGCGAACGGGGCGGGCCTCTTAACGACATCTGAGAAAGGTAACGAGGAAGAGAGCGTGAGGGAGAGCGGCGGCGGCGGCGGCGGCGGCGGCGCAGCGCGATGGGCGAGAGCGAGAGGGAGAGCCGCGCCGAGAGAGGCGAGAGAAGCGTCGCGAAAGGAGGAGCGGGGCAAAACGGTCGGACTTGTGACTCGATGCGTTTTACTGCTGCTTTACGGCGGTTTATTGCACCATCAAAACATAAAATGCCCGGTCGGGAAGCGTGCATGCGCGTGGGTACACCCCCACTTCACTTTTACCGCCGACTGCCGGTTAAACTGGGCAACATTCCCCCGATTTCTTGCTCCAGAGAACGTTCTCGTCCGGCCATCTCGGATTCTCTCTCTTTCTCTCTCTCTCCCGCTCCCCCTCCGCCCCTAAACGCGGTCACTGGCTCTCTCTCCTGTCGCTTCCCTTTTTCGTCCTGCCCGCCAAGTTCACGCCCTTCTTAATATCGCAAATTTTGCCCGCTGCATCGCACAATCTTATAGCTCTCTCGAAAAGTTCGTTGTCTTCGCTTTCGGATTACCGAAACGCGATTTTTTTTTTATAATCCTTATCCAGTGATCACGGTAAGTTTTTTTCTCCCTCTTAAAAACATTTGCGCTGAATATTAAATTTACCGCTCATGAAATACAGATTAAAAATTCGTAATCACGCACGATGATAAATGTGAAATATTTTATTATATATATATATACAATTTATTGTACATGTATATACAAAGTGAAAAGGTAGTGTTACCTGCGCTTATTGAAGTAAACAAAAAAGCCCCGTATCATGTTGCGATATTCTACTGCTATTTCACCCTGTATATTCAAGGCGCGAATATTCGGTAAAAGATATGAACATTTTAAAAGAGAGAGAAAGTTGTACCGATATAAGTACAGCAAAAATATAATTCATATAAAAATACAGGCGAGCTAAGGAGTCCTATCAAGACATTTTCGTTCGACTGTTCATTAATCGCGCCGTAATTATCACTCGAAATAACCTGACGGACACTACAAGAGTGCTTTTAATGAGAGGGATATCTGCGAGAACAAATTCCGTTTTCTTATCGCGCATCGCCCAGCCGCCGCGGCCGTCGCGATGGCAACGATAGTAACGATTAAAATTCTCTATACGATGTAATTTCATCTCCAATTTTCGTCCGCCAGTCGTTCGTTTATTACACGAAGTGATAAGAATCGATGGATAAAAGGCGCAGGTTTACAATCGTAACGCCTGGCACAATAATATCAAAGGAAACGGCGCTCCTGCGAGACGCCGCAGCGCCATTACGGGAATTAACATCTAACGGAATAAACACGCTCTCGTCGCGCACACGTAGCTTTTTGTGGACGGCTTTTTGATTTTCATTTCGGGCCACGCGATAATGGATACCAATGCCGAGGATGCAACAGCGCGTTCGGTGGCTGAGAGAGATGCGTTGTAGAGAATTTATTATGCCGTAGAGTTCGTAAACCGACCGAGCTTGTGCTGCAAATTTTATTAATCGCTTCGCGCTCGGTCGTAACCAAGCTCGAAAGTATTTTAGAGTCCCGTCCTACATAATTTGGCTTTTATACCTATTTAATGTTACCTATGTAATTAATACCGGCGATATATTTAATATTGCGGTACATTGTCGTTATTCATATCATCGTTATTCATATATCGATACAATCAGATGCATATTGATATCCGTAAAAAAACAAATTATTTAAACAAATGGTTTTAAGTAGAGCAGAAATTCCAATAATTATTTTGTTCGCGAGAGGGTGGCGTAGAGAGACGGAGGTGAGCGAAGTTCAGCTTTTGCGTGAAAATCAATAATCCTACGGCAATGGTCTCTCTTGCCACTTATGATGAGCTATGTGGAAACGCTCTTCTCTTTACTTACATTTTCCTTTGTTATAATAATCTATAAAAGATGTAAATAAATTGCTATATTATACTAACAAGGATTTCGATCAAATAAACTTCAATCAAGTCATTAATTTAACAATTAATTAATAATATCTATTTGTAAAATATTATATTATTTAAGAAATTATACGTGAATATAATAAGTATAATATAAACGTATTTCTGATATTGTAATTCTAAAAATTAAGTTTTAGTAACTTCTATATATGTATGTATATAATTTTATTTATAAACACAAACATGTTCTACAGATTTTAGATACTGAATATTTTAAATATTCTAAATATATAAAAAATTATAAATATATTTGTTTCTAATGAAAATTAATTAAGGAAGAGGAGAGTAAAATACTTTTATTGAACAGTGAAAGATTGCGAAAACATTGTGTTATTTTGGCGTCACCTGACGTGGGGTAGAGAAACTATTCTCACCATTCGCACCCTTCTCTACCGTGTTTTCAAGCTCCTCCACAAGACCGGCCGATCAAACAGGATTCGATTGGCAAAATCCTCCCTTACTCCTGTACCCCGTAGTTTTCGTGAAAATCTAGGTGTACCCTCAGAGATAAATAGTTCTCCCAAAAGTCGCCAGAGTGGCGTTAGAAAAAACTTATTTATAAAATATATTTTGTTTAGCTTTTTATTGTTGTAACAAAAGAATGAACAAATTTTAATTAAAAACTAATAAGAAACACGTATGTACATACATAAGAAGCTTCGCTTTTCATATTTACGTTTATTCACAAAACACAAACGTAATCGAATGACGATAACGACAGCGTTATAATGCGTTATAAACCTTGAATCTTATAAGAAACGTTATATTCATATATAAAAATGACTTGACAAAAATTCAAAGTTTATACATTTTTAAGGATATGTTATTGTATCTTTATCAACTTTTATTTTTGATCAGTACGTTTTCAGTACATCGAAGATAAAATGTTTCTCGGTTTTTCATATTTTTTTATTGATCTAATATTAAAAGTATATATTAAAAATAATTTGCACATATAAATATTTTGATATAACGAAACTTTTTTATTATTTTGATATGAATTTTAATGTATTTGTTAAGAGTTCAAAATTTTCCAAAGCCTATACTTATCATGTTGTATTCACATGGCTATTCCTTGATATCTAACAAGGAGTTATTCATTGGATTATAAATTGTTGACTGTCACATGCACGCATACGCGTTTACATAAGTATGCTCATTGTTGGTAATAAATGACTAGAAGCTATAAACGTGTCTTCCACTCGTCGCGATTCGCACGAGTAATGACACTTAATTTCGCACCGTTGAAAAACTTCCGCTATATTCAGACCGCTACTAATGTTATAAAATATTGCTTTAAATTAGTAATAAATATTGTATTTATTAATTTAACTTTTATCAGAAGGGAAACGGAAAACTTGCTAAAGATTCATTTATTACGATTAATATTTATGAGAATATTAGAGGAGTACCTATTGTTGATATTTGATTTAAAAAATGTGTAATACTCAAATTTGAATATAGCAGATCAGCATGTGACATCTTTCGCCATGTCGTCGAAAACACGTGGCAGCAGTATCCCTCAGACGTCTAACGGTGCAAACCGCCCCGCGGTAGCTGTCCGTCGACTGACACATTCATAAAACTTTAACTGCTTAATAAAAGCGTTATACGAGCCACTGTCTCGTGTAAAAAGTCAATGGCGAAAGCCGAATCGCCGTTCATAGTGCGTCGAGGCGCCGGCGTTCAAAGCGACCGAACGATTTCTTTGTTTTTGCGCAGGACAAAAGGACGTACATTCTTTGAGCGCCGATTCATTTTAGCGTCAAGTAAATGCTCCGTGAGCCTACAATACCCTTCTATATCGCGCGTAAAAAAAATTCATTTTGCTCTAATAATATATCTTGCAAAATTAAAAGCTATAAGATCCAGAAAAATCGATTTTTACTCAACGTTCTAACGCTTTGAGTATCAAGTTGATTTCGGCATTAAACCTAATAAATCTATTGAGAATAATGAGCTAATCGAGCCACTAGAATGTTGTATTAATATAATATTTATTCATTAAGGAAGAGAAATATAAAAAGTAAACTTAATAAATCTAATATATTATTTTAATATTTTGTTGCTTTTTTAAATGTCTTAATAAAATTTATATTATTTCGTTAATGTTTTAAACATTTAGTAAAATTATTCTTAATCTTAAAATAAAACTGTCACACACATAGAATCTTTACAGAAATTTATCAGATATGAATGACAAGGCACTCAAAGTGTTAATATACACCAATGAAAATTTTATTTTATTCATTTTGTTTGCATAAGATGTAAATATATTTGCATTATCCGTATGAAAATTAAAACTTTTGCACCGTGAGAAACTAAGTTCTTGAATACTAGTAAAACGATCTTTCAGGGTGACATAAAGTAAAGTACATAGGCGCTGCTCGAATCCATAGAAGGGTTGCGTGGTTGGCCTTGGAGGGTCGTTTGCACCGTTCTTGACCGTACCGCACGGAGTGGCCACCGTAGAGAGCGTTCCTTCGAAGAATGCATGAATCTCTGTGGATGCATTATGCTTATTGCAGGCATATTGCGCATATGAATCCGATTTCAAGTATAACAAATAATTCTTTTAACTATTCTTATGATCATATAAATACTAAGAATATTCAAAATTAATATATTAAATTTTAAAAGAAGTTTCTAAAAATTTCCAAATATCAATGTTTTATTTGAATATAAATTTTATTAATTCTACTTTTTAATTTGCCGTTCCTTTTCTTCCGTATCTGCATTCATTGCATACGCTTGTGCAATAGAAATTGATACCTGGAATTGTTAATGTGAACGTTTTGACAAAGAAGTTTGATGTGTGAATGTAACATAGAATATTCAGTCTCGTCTCGCTTACATCCTGCCCCGTCCTATGTTTCAATTCCAAGTCGAATGCAAACTGCTATTATTGCGACGTGATGAGAATCCTCACAGAAATCCTAGATATTGGTGCGTATTGATAGTATGTGAGTAGAAAGAAATATAGTGGGAAACAACATAGAATAAACAATATTGTATGCATTAAATGTAGAGAAAGTAACAATATAATTTAATAAGAATATTCAATTATAATTTTTAAAAGTGTTTCATAATTTACAATTAAATCCTTATTTTTCAAACATATACATCTTCAATATCTAAAATAAAAACAGATTGTGAATTTTTCTTCTTTGTAATGAAAGTGAAGAAAGCATAATAAACATAATTAAAATTTTTCTAAGCTGATCGTCGCGATAATGCATTTTAAGCGAGGTGTAAAGCGGCTTGTCTCACGTAAAAAATATGACGAACGACATTTAACAACGTGCGCATTCGGTGAGACTTAACGTGGCAGAGTTATAGTCGCTCGATAAGGTTGAGAACCCCCATCGGATTTACGATGTCGGTCGGCGGATGATCGCTCGCGATTGCACGGCCTTGTGTCGTAAAGCGACGATGACGTAGGCTTACTACGTGCGTGCACGCATATGGCTTTCCTGACATCGACCAGCGTATGTATAACAAAGTATAGGATCATCCGATATGCCGGTGACTTTGCAAAGATAATACTCTCATGTTATATGTATTTAAACCAATGACTTCTTTGAAATCAATAACTAATTTTTTTGAGCTTTTTACGCATCCTGAACGTATCAATTGAAATTATGCAAATTTGTAAAATATTATAAGTATCTATTATATTGTACATAAATTCTTAAACTGAAAACTGATTCTTCGACATTGACAATGAAAAGAGAAAGTAAGGGAGAGTGAGAGAATAAAGTTAAAAAAGAGAGAAATGAAAGTATACAAGTCCATGCTTTTCTTAAAGGTTTTTAATTAGCATCAAGTGTGAAAATATTAACTTTATTATTTTGAACATATAAAATAATGAGCAAGTAAGATAATTCGCATTTAATATTTATTGATGCAATGTTGAATGCACGGGGTAAATTTTGTGAAAATTAAAACTACTTACATTTTCAGAAAAGCGTAATTTGCACATAATTTGCAATTAAAGAAAATTATTGTCCTCGATTATTAGCATAACCGAGTTGTATAAATTGCGATAAAAGAAAACTTACACGTCAACAAGGTATCGCGATTTGTTAGAGAAAACTTAGACTTTATCAGCCCGTCGCACCACGCGCTTCTCTTATATTCACAAACGCGAGATTGTAGTAAAATTTAGCCGCGACTATACTAAATTCGATAACAAACAACAGCACAAGAAAATAAGTTCTCCGCCAAAGTACGTACGATAGAATCCCATTCGGATAACGTGGACGGCGTACACAGGCCAGAAGTATTTAGTACGAGCGTATAATATCGTGAAAACGAAAACCGAAGGCTCATGGCAGGCAGTCTTGCAGCATTCGAATGATAATTGCGCCTGGATTTCTTATCTACCTCCTTTACTTTTCGGTTCCCGACTTAAGTGTACCAAAGAGAGAAAGGGAAATTATTTAATTTGTGTGTAATATATAAATTAAGATAATGGTAAAATTATACGGAAACTGTCGACAATTCATTTCGTATTTTCCTTCACAATGTAAAAGGACTAATTCGATTAACTTCAGACAACTTTTATATTTGCCTTTTAAATACTACAAACATAGAAATTAATTTGCACGTTAATTTCCATTAGATTACATCACGATACGCTCATTAAAATACTTGATGTAATATAGGCTTATATTAATTTTAAAATAAAATTCTTTTACATTTTAAGTACCTATTTTTGTTCTAGATAGAAATCTTTAAATATCTTGTTGAAATCCTCGTTTTTAGAAAATTGAAAAATATTTGTATGCTAAACTTCAATTCATTTAACTTACAAATAAATGGATTGAAGTAGTAATAATTATTATTTGTTGCGAGATAACGCCTGAGTTATACGATTTCGTGCTCACCATTTCGGTTCGTTGACCACCACATTATTAGTCATGACGTCGCCATTATGCTTCGGATATAGTGGAGATAAAAATACCGCAGCAACTGTGGCCGCTAAGCCATTCGTAACGCAAGGTTTTATGTGTATCTTGCACCGTTGGGAGTTATGTCGCGGCACATTCTATCAGTTACAAGAGTGAGTGCCATTTTTATCGCAAAAGATTCGTATTTTTATATCCCGCTAGTGAAACGTTTTTTTATTTAAAGATACCTGACAACGAAGAAAAGAATAAATTTATTAATTATTTTCTATCTCGCAAGCGATGAAAATATGAAAAGCAGTCGCGTCCTTCAACGGTGTCGATCGGAATTGGATACGGTAGAAAGAAAAAAAGAAGTCGCCAGGCCGTTTGATCGAGCAAAACGGGATGCAGCCGAATGATAGAAAACAGCCGCCACCTCGTGCTTTAGCGAGGCCTTCAAAAAATCTCCCCCGACGGAAAGCACGGCAAACTCTTTAATCTCTGCTGCTCGATAAAGTGACCGTGAGGCGAAACACCGTTTCTTGCGCGAATGAAAAACAAGAATCCATGGATGGCAGCGGGCAAACGAAGCAGAAGGGTAGGAGTCGAAAAAGGGACAGCGATAAGTAAGAGTGCAGTTCGGAAAAGGATATAAAAGGGAAATATATGATAATGCGCCCCCGGGTGGCTGGCTGCTCGTCTCTGGCGGAGGGTTGGGAAAGGAAGCCGGGGGGTTCGAGATCGCTGGGGGTTGGGCGTGGTGCCTATCGCGCTACTACCCTCCCCTCCCCCTTCCCATCTCCCCTCGCTCGTTTCTCCATCTCCGTCCCCTCCGACCTCCGCGCCACTTGATCTCCGCCGACCAACCGCTCGCACCCACGGTGGTCGATATCTTGGGGCCGCGTGCCCGACAAGCGTCGCGACGCCGGAATCCTGCGCCTGTCATGGCCGCCATTGCGTACGTACGTGTGTGCTCGCGAGCGCCCTCGACTCATCCCAGGATTCAGAAATTTCGCTCCGCCGCAGCATCGGTAAGTGACACTCTCCGCTAATTTCTATCGCAATAACGGTTGGAATCCGAATGGACGCATTGCTCCCGATCCCAGACGGCAGATCGCGCCCCGCTTTACCACAGATGCTTTTTTTTATACGGCTTACTAAAAGAATTAAATGAAAGCTAGCGATTATACGACAAGCGCGCACTGTTTAAAACTGCAGTAGTTTCCAGTTTGGATCTTGCACTCACTTCAGAAACACTTCGGCAAACAAGATGCAGCGTTATTTCTCACCGCAAACTTCGTGACCTTCGACTTCAAATCCAGTATTGATCCGGACTCGATAGTGTCTAGCCACCTCATTTGTTTGAGAAACGCTAACGACAATGACGGCTTCTGTCCCAATTTTAGAACGCATTTATCCACACGCAGTCTGAGTTAATAAAATTAGGTGTTTTTTTTTTACTCGAAATGAATAGTTTAGCACAAGCGTGACATTATTCTCGTAAAACTAAAGAGCCTAACCAATTTACAAGTGCTATCGAGAGTCAAAAGTCACCGGAAGATCCTGAAGAGGAAAGCGTTGAGCAGAGCCTGTCGAAGCAAAGCGAAGCAGAGAAGCAAAGCAGAAGGAGTCAAGTTGTTTATTTGATGGCGCCATAAAAGGCCTCTTTATGTTTATCTCCCATTTAAAACGCTCGCATAAAACCAGTGACTGCACACACAAACCATCAGCCAGGCATAAATCATGCCGTGAAACGGAGTGTGTTTGAGAGTCACCCCGATTCTGATATGTACGAAGTAAGAAAAGTAATTCCTTGCGTCACGACATTGGGAGAAGGCTGCGATTATGCTTAAGAAACATTGACATTCGCTCGTGTCATCTCATCACATCGGACATATTATTAGCACTAACGTAATAACAATGTGATCAAATATTGAATTTCATCGTCAAAAAATGTATCTCATTGTAATATTTTAAATAACACTTAAAATTTTCTATACATTAATTGACTTTTTCTTCAGAATGAGAGAGAAAGAAATCGTTCTGAATATAAAATATATTGAATTAATAAAATATAAAAAGAGATCTAAATGACAAGATAATTTGACAAGATTTATGCAAAATGTGATATCTAAAGAATTCATTAATATTAAAATTATTGATCAATCTTGCTGGAATTTTTATTCACATTACACCGAGGTGGAGAGAAATATTTTTAAATCCATTTCCCTGTCTCCAACAGGTAAAAAAAGGCTCGAGCTGGCGTAGAAGTCTATAGAATAGACCATGTCCTTGCCTTGTCGTAATAAAATTTGATACTGTCCGGAGAATTTTTTAAACCAAAGGGATAAGGCCTTCGGATGGGCCCTACAGGTGAAAACGAGCAGCGAAGTCGCGTACACGCAGCTCGTAATTCACTGGGCTGTGCCTTATTGAGAAACGTTAGGCACACACAAAGAATGTCGACAGACGATGCCGCACGAAGAATCTCCGTGCAGCATGTAAAGCGAATCTCTTCACGAAGAGCCTTAGCTTCGACAAATATCGATATTGCAAATTTGCCTGAAACAAGTTCCGGCGCAAAGTTGTCGAAGCTGATGGTTGTTGGGCGTTTACGGTTGCTGCCGCTACGGCACACACGGCGACTGTATTTGCGGAAGAATTTCAAGAAATATGCTTCTTCATACTTTCTTCACGCGCATGCATAAGTCAGATTACATAACATGATGTAACGAATCTGGAAGCTTCCACTGTTATCTAAATATTAATGTTGTGTTTTCACATTCAGTTTTTATATTAAAATTAAAATAATTTTTTTAAAAGTGGCAAAAGTTACATTTATTTGTTCATATTTTAACACAATTATACACTGAAAAAAATTCTGGTTAAAAACGGACGAATAAAAAAATCTTGTAGGCGTGATCGAATATTCTGATTATTATAAATAGAACTCAATACTTTATAACTTATAAGGTATTGAGTTATATTATAATAATCAGAATTTCTATTATAATAATCTGAATATTTAATCACGCCTACAAGATTTTTTTATTCGTCTGTATTTAACCAGAATTTTTTTCAGTGTAATTATTCTATCCTTCAGTTATTCGTGCACATATAATATATGAATCTTTACTCTGCAACTTGCCGATGAGAAACACATTTGTAGCATGTGAAAGTTTTTTTGGTCACGGAACAATGGCACGCTGGTACAAATTCGTGAGCAATATACGTATAACCGGAAAATTTTTAACAAGCTTCAGTACCGGCTAAAAAAAGCCCTGCGGCGCTATTAACCGTACTTTAGGCCAGGCCGAGACTGTGAACTCGGATCGCCAACAAGCGGTCAGCGTGAAAGGGTTGTTTTGTGCGTTTTACTATCGAGGCACGTCAAGGCTAAGACACCACCGCGGCAAATAGCAACCCTTTCGTACATACAACCAAAGGAGATTCCCCTTCGGCCTTTATCCCACGAAGAATTTAAGTACCGCCCACCATCCGGCATTCAAAATTACACAGTACCCTCTTTTTTTTTTTACGCAGCGTTACGAGCAGGAGAAAAAGAGAAAAAGAAGACAATGTAACCCTTTGATTTTTTGCGATAAAGGATGCAAGGCGATGCGTATCCGCTGGAATGACAGAGTTTCTCTGTCTAGGACACGGCGAGACCTTGACGTGTCGTAAAGGGGTAATCAGCCTTCCTCCGGCCGAACCTTGACTGTAATGTCTCTCTAGCATGTCCCATCCTGTGTTGTAAGTGCGTGCGTCAACCGGTGTGCCAGTGTTGAGTAGGTATGCGTGTCGCGTCGCTGCGCTTCTGTCATTCTACCGTTGAAGTCTGTCTAAGAAGCATGGATCAACCGATGCCTCGTGACGGAATTGTAATCCGTCCGCTGTCATCCGGATTCCGTACGGTCTCGCGACATTGCGAGAAGTGTGCAATTTACATCGATTATCATCGGCGGATACGGTGATGTTCAGTGAATTGTGCAATTAGTGCATCGACCGATAAGTCAATGAAAACTCCGTTTCTAGCTGGGCTTTAATCAGCGATATAGCTAATACATTCTGCGACGTATATAACCGCTTTGTCCTTCTCTCAAGAAATAACGTACGTAAGGTAATTCGATTGTTACATGCGACCCCTTTCTCTTCCCCGGTTCCATTTTCTCGTATTGCTTCAAGTAAGATTAAATAGAATGTATTCAGTAGAATATGTATTACTCTGGATTATATAAAAAAAAACATACTATATATGTGAGTTACATGGAAAATTTTTATATATAAAGTAACTTACGATGTTAAATGCAATATTCTATTATTATTCCATTTATTAAGTTTCTTTTATTTTAAAAGTCATTAAGTATCATTATATATTTCTGTGACGCATTAAGGAAAATCCCAGAGGAAACTTCGCCCACATATTTACCCGCAGCTGTCGCATCCAGTAAATTTCTCACATCCGACGGCAACATCGTTGTAGACGTACTTACAAGTATCTTCGTTAAACACGTACATTTCAATATACAAATAACTTTAACGAGCCTCATTATTAGTGTCATTAACAATCAAGTAAAAGCTAATGTCTGAAATTAATTACGACGAAATTTTATTCGCCAAGAAATAATGATTATGATTAACGAGCAGTCAAGCGGTGATCGCGCACTCCGTGTTTATTTTGTCACAAACGAAGGTTACATACAAACATACGTTGTTTCCAGTCGATTAATTCGTACGGTCTAATTGACTAGCCGTTTCACTAAACCAAGAAACAAAGTTCTGAATTAATTTTTTATTTGCATACAGTAAGATAATTCGTTTCCGACCCGTGTCGAATTTTGCTCATTGATTCTTATTCTGGAAGAATATGGAATAATAGATAGGAAAAAGATTTTATTAAATTATTAATTTTATAGGTAAAATTTATTATATTATAATCACCGCTATAATAATAACTATCAAATTAGTTAAACAATAATCATCTCAAGTTCACATTAAATGTATAAAAGACAATTACAAGATGGATTATAATTTTGGAAATATTCGCGTCTTTGATGTTATCGTAGCCAACATGACATAAAGGAATCTTAAATTATAAAAAATGAAATATAGCACAATTTTTTCGTTGTTTCCTGGCTGTATCTTCGTTATACACAGGATAACATAAAGAAGATAGGTGGAAGGGGGGGTAATATTCGACAACACGTTCGCGCACGTACTCATAAATTTTGTAAAATTTGTGTAAACTCAAATTAGTATGATCAAGCTAGCATGAAAAGTCTATCTCACGATATGAATATCTTATTTTTAAATGAGGCTTGCCGTAACGGGAGATAAGTTTTCGACTATGGCTGGAGCCAACTACATTCCAATTCTGTACGGTATTTAGAGTCGGTTTTTTTATTTCGGTATCGGCTGTCTTGATAACGTCACGAACTTAAGTGCACCCATAATAATAATTTCGAGCGCGCTACGCGCGCCATACTGCAAGCTTCATTTGACATTCCATTACCTTTTTGCTTCTTCTCTCTGCTCGCAAGTTATTATTATTATTGTGGATATTCCGTTTACTCTATCTATTTTCTGAACGTCATTTTCAGACGCACAGGTTATAATTAACTTAATTTTGCTCGTACTTTTTTTTTGCGCCGTACCGATATTTCTACGTACTTTTTGCGTGGAACATTGTTTCGTATCGCTATTGCGACCGTTAAAAATTAGAGAGCGAACATATCAGGGTCGAGTGAGACAACAACTTGAATAATTAACAACCGTGATAATTAACGGTAGTTACTATAAACGATAATTTTTTTAGTTAAGCAATTATTTTTAAATATTATGAGAAGAATTAACCATGTTTTCTATCTTTTGTATAAAATATCGTCAGGGTTTAGATCAAATCTGCTTTATTTGTTTTAAATACATTTACAATATACATAGAGTTTCTCTCTCACTCTTTTAATATATGAATAATTATTGAATAGAATTAACTTATCATATTTGCTGTCATAAATCGTGCTTAATTTTCCCAGAACTCATAATTATCCGCTAATTAAGCTTGCTATATTAATTTATTAAACAGAAAATGGAGAAACAGTGATCTCTTCAGTATAATGTAAGATAACATTCAGATTATTGCTTACATAAGAAAAAAAAATTGAACATGTTCTTGTTACTCATGCAATTAATGCATTCCTGAATTACGAAAAACAATTGTTAAATATGAAGACTTTGTTAGCGTAATTTCTGCGTTAAGCAATCTGTTGACGCGATACAATGGCACAAATATGCATGTATTATATAATAAAATGCTGAAATTCGTGTCGTCAACGATTTTACAGTTAACAGCATATTACAAGGGAAAAGAGGAAAAAGACGGAGAGAAACGAGGAAGAGGGAGAACGTGAAATTGTTAATGAGCAGGCGGGTAATCGACAGAAACGAGATGCATAATTGGTTACGTAACATCTATCAGCGGCGGCCATTTCCACTCTGCGATACACGCCGTGTACGTTCGTGAGAAGTATCGCGGATAGGTTTAACTAACAGATAACGTTCCAGAGGAACTGTTCCTTCGGGAAAGCCGTAATCTCACGGCCGTTATTAATAAGCGATAATAAGCCGGCGATCACTTCGATTATCGTACAATAACCGGGCCGTATACAACGCTCTTTACGCTCCTCGTCGCGGAGAGACCGTCCTCGCTCGCGCGGGCAAATATCTCGCTCGGGAGACCCATGATAGTTAGCCGCGACGACTGTCGGCTGGCGTCGCGCGTCGTGCCTACGCCATTCCGTGCGTACGGACTGACCCTAAGGACGTCTCGCCGTGTCACGTCCTCGCGCGTATGCAGACCCGTGCGAGTGCACGAGCGCGCGGCCATCTTAGCGCGCGCGCAGCCTCCGACGAGCTTAGATGGTCCCCATGCTTTTTCGACCGGCGCGGCGGTAGCTCCCATGGCTACCGGTTTGGGAGGAAGGGAGGTCGGCCATTCGTGCGAACTTAAACCCAATCCATTGGGCCTGATGCTACCCGGCATCGATATTATGGCAAGTGCTTTCGGATCGTCGACGGGGCTCTCCTCCGTCAATTCCGCGATATCGCGAATGAAAATCTCTTATCGGATCGTCACGGATATGCATTGCCCGATACGTCGCGTCGATCTTAGCGAACATTTTCCCGGTCGTATCGCATATAAATTGTGGATGTAATCAGAGATAATATCGGGCGCGTATTTTAATAAATTTCAAATTATCATAGAAACGTCATGTTTATATGTAGATGGCTTTTCATTTATCGATTTTGCTAGAGC
>VBVQ01002725.1:0-23109 GCA_011636635.1 Tetramorium simillimum
GGCGCGTACATTGCAATCACGTCGGTGTTGGGGCGGACACGCTCGTCGTACGTGCGCGCGGGGGGGTCCGCGCGGTACGGGGCGGCGAGTCGACGCGCGTGCCGTACACGGCCGTGATATGTTGCTGGCGGGTCAAGTTATTTAATCCCGCCGGTATAAACCATAGCCGGCACGTCCGAAATTTATGCACCGGAGCCGCGCCAGAATGCACGCCGCGCCGCGGCGGGATGCGCGGCTCGAAACATTCGCGCGCGCGCGCGCGCGCCCATCCCGGAAGGACCGTCCCCCGCGTCGCGTCGTCGGTCCCCGGCTTGTGCCCCCGGGAATGTTAGCGCGATTTACGGAACTCGATATTCCGAGATCGCGCGCGCGCGCGCTTTTTTCCCCACTCTTTTCTTTTTTCCTAGCGACCGCGATAAATTCCGAGATCCAGCAGTTTGCATAAAACAATTGCAATCGGCGATCTCTTTTCAGGCGTTCCGCCTCTGTCCCCGTTATCTGCGGTTATCGTGCACCGAATGCCTAACCGGTGTCGCCCGTTTGTGCCGAAGAGACCTTTTTTTTCCGCGAAGGGACTTTCTTGTTCGGAGAGAGAGAGAGGGAGAACTCGCACGCTCAATGAGATTTTGGTCGGAAATTACAATTATTTGATAACAGGGAGTAACTACTCTCGGCTAATCGAGCTTCATGAGCGCAAATGAGGCTAATCCCTTTACATCAATTAGCTCTGAGTGGACTTCATTTTAACAGAATTTTAACGCGCGGCTCTCCGTTATTCTGACATGTATGAGAAGTCTGTATATTTTAATAATATCCTACACTTCTTTTCTTTAAAATTCTTTTCTTACAATATCTCCGCACACTCTCGTCTTTGCGTTTGACGATTCTACGTTACGCAATTATTCTTTCTATCTGTCGGTTCTTCGTTTCTCCGTCTCCTATATTTTTAATATGCGCGATTAATTAAAATCGGATCCGGGAAGAATTCCGCGGCGAACGAAAGGTATTTTCGCTGACCTGAAAGCAATTAAAAAAATAGGTACGACAAGCAGCGCGACGGGCCGTCGACGAACGCGCGTCCAGCGGGTTCGTTTTGCGTGTCGGCGCATTCCTCGTCTCGTTCCTCGGCCCCGAGCGTATCCTCCGGAACCGGGAAAGTGCATTCCTGTAGGGCGCAGCGACTGCTCGTCGCCGTCGCTGCCCGGCGTTGCCGTGGGAATTGGAACGGTCATCCGATATCGCAGACGGTATCCTCGAAATTCGAGCGTCCTGTATTAATATTAAATTCCGTAGTCTAGAGCCGATAATAGCCGCGGAAATTACACGCCCAAATGCGACCAATAACGTCCATCGACACGCTTACCTCGCGTCCCCGAAATTGCGAATTTTCCCGGGCTTTGCGACTCGATCGAGCTACCCCCCCTTTTTTTTCCACTAATCCTTCGGACTTTGCAAAATTTTCTTTTCATTTGCGACCGGCTTCGCTTCGTTATTTTCCGAAATCGAGGAACTTGCCGGATTTTATCAATTCATGATATAAATTGTAAATGTTCTCCGTTCTCTTTTTTTAAATATATGAAGCTTCATGAAAATCGAATAAAACGTCGAATAAATTCTGAAGTTGAATACATCAAAGGGTTACTATTTGACGTAAAATATGCAGAATATTCTATGCATATAGATATATCTGAGCGAAAGAACTGGCCTTTTAATGATCACTCTGTTATATTTCCCCCGTTATATTTCCCATTATTAAAGCGCATTCTCTCGCAGGCGATAGAATTATCAGTAAAAAATAAAAAATATTCGCCGTCGCTATTTCGTAAATTTATTTTGATGATTAATGATCCGAATATTTCCGGCATTTGCTACGCACTCGATGTATCGGAATATCGCGCGCGACGTATCGATCGCGGTCGTGTTACGGCGATTAAATCAAACGCGATATCCAATCGCGTATTGCTTTTGGCATCGTCGAAGTGCGATTAATTTTATAATCTCCGCGCCGGTTAAAATGGCGCGCTTTGTACGCAAATAAAATGTATTAGCACACCGCGACTACTACGTAATTCATAAAAATGATTAATGCCGCGCGGTGGAAGACGCGAAATATGGGGAATAATGCGCGAAAATAATATCACTCCTGCCGGCCCTGTTTTGCGCGAATTTTCATAACGCCACGCATATCGGCGTTATCGCATATCTTTCCGGCACGCGATGCGTTATTAATGTCGGATATTAAAAATGGAGCACAATGCCACGTGCAGCTAGAATTTAATTTAACCTCCCGATCACGACTCCCTAACCCCCACCGTTCCAAATCTATAACAACGAACAAATTCAACAATGTACACTGCGACGTCATTAAATTATTATTGGCTTAATTAGAATACGCAGTACGAAAAAACGTCGTCTATCGCGCACGATCTTTTACGGCAAAATATGTCGCGATTATGTTCAATCTCCAGCACGAATTAGCAACGTTCGAATTTCGTTTCATTCAATTATCGCTGCAGCGTAAATCATCGGGTTTAATACAAAACTTTCTGGTATGTCAGCGGAAATTTTCCGATTGATTCGATTGTTCATTCAGGAAGAAAAAAATTCTTTGACAAATTAAAAATAGTATACTCCATCATGCACGTATTTTATTATGTTGAATATTCCTTCTTAATTATCATTGTCAACTATCAGATTTGATATAAAACTTTCCGATATTTCAGCGAAATTTTTTTTTTAATTTGATTGATCATTCCATCTTTTATCCGTGGAGACAATTTTTGTGATAAATTTAAAGTATTATTCTCTGTCATCGCACATGCATACGTTACATTCCATTATCTTAAATATTCCCTTTTAATTTATCATTGCAGTATACATCATCGGATTTAATATAAAATTTTCCGGGGGCTTTTGCAAAAAGTTTTCGATTGATTTAATTGATCATTTTATCTTTTTTATCCACGGAAAAAATTTTTTTTGATGAATTTAAAATATTATCCTTTGTCATCACACGTGCATTATCATTCATGCGTTGTTCCATTATTTTTAAAATTCTTTTTTAATTGTTAATTGCGTTACAAAGCATTGGATCTAATATAAAATTTCCCGATCATTTAGCAACAATTTTTCGATTGATCATTCTATCTTTCATCCATAGAGAGAGATAGTTCCAAAGTAAAGTCTTCGTTATTATACTCGCACACGTTATATTTCACCGTCCTAAATATTCCTTGTTGGCTCTGGTAGGATAGTAATATCGACAATGTCTTTAGAAATGCCGATAGAGAGAAGCTGACTTATTTGAGATCAGCGATGGTAAATTATTCAAGAAACGTTAAGTGGCATGCAAAACGATTACACCGTATTATTCGACATAATCGGATGCCATCGTACTATATCAGTTCCACGGGCATTAGTCTTGTGTCGCGCGGGAATTATTCGTGCGAAGGCTGCGATAGAATGGCTATCGGCCTATCGTACAAATGTACCCGTCGATACTCCGATTTCTATCTCGAAGTAATTCATACAGGCCTCTAATAAATCGGGACATGCCGGTAGGTCGCGATGCATCATCCCCTATCATCTCCGCATCGGATTTTTTCCGCGATCCCGAGTCAAAGGGCCGAATCAATTTGCACGATTTAACTCACTCCGTTGTCCCGCGGAAAATAACACTGCACATGAAAATGATCAATTCTGAGCCGGGTTATTCGTCCGTCGAGAGAGAGAGAGAGAAATGCTGTTTTATCGTTTATTAAAAGTTACAGAAGTGAAATCCTCTCCACTCGTCAAGATCCTCGATGAAATTGAAATTGCGGGGGATTTATGATTTTGCACAAAAATTCGAATAAATTCTCCAGGCTTCGTTTCATTAATTTCCAAACTCGAGTAAGAGCGCCGCATATCAATTTTATCGCCCGCGTTTGCGCGGAAGTTTACACGTCCCTGATTCAGGGTTAGAAAAAAAAAAGTTCCCCCCTGAAAAGTACAAGTTTCGCGCGCCACAATAGGTCGCACGCATATAAATCTTAAGTACTTATCTTGAGATGCAGCAGCTTCGCGAGATGTAAATAGTTCCACTTTTGCGTATTTGTAAACATCATGAATATCTTCAAGGTAAAGAATACTTGGGGGATTCTCGAGGCGGCGGCGGAGAGGACCGTACCCGGGGCTTCTCCCGATGCCTCCTCGCCGCCGGAAGGTCTGCGCAGTCGCTCTTCTCGCGGGTCGAGTGGCGTAACGTCGAGCACGTACTAAGAAGTACATCCCGCGTGATAATAACGACGTCGTTAGGCGGCTGGACCACTTCATCTCACAATGACCCGTAGAACGCAGCGGAGTCCGGAATATGCGGCGGTTCCCAGAACTCACGAAGGGTGTCTAGGGTGTTCCGGGGTAAACGGCCGCGAGGAAGCGCGGATTATTGTTGCACTTCGGGGCGACTCCCACTGGCGGACTCCATCACGAGCGATCAGCGGCCGAGGGTGGAACGATCGAAAGCGAGTTGCGAAATCCTCCTTAAACCGCCAACTGTCGCGGGAACGCCATTGATGACGGCTCGCGCGCAATTTGCCGGCGACACGGAGCCGGCGACGCGAGAAACCAAACAATCGATTCACCCGGTAGCGTCTTAGAGCAGCGACGTGGAGCATATTTGTGTTCGCCCGAGCGTGAGCGAGCATTGTTGCACGTTGAACGCAATAACAAGCTGCATTAGAGTACCTCCCGTGACGTTCTCGCGCGTTTCACCTCCAAAGAGCGTACACGATAAAATCTTCTATATAATATATCTTGTATGGAACACACACACACACTAGGTTCGTGTCCTATTATACATCAATCATTGGATATCTTCCATTTGTTGTGCCGTGAATATTTTCTTTACATTTTACATCTTTATGTCAAAAGCTTTATGACTTGTAATTCATTAATATATAGGTAGATATATAAACCTAAAGACTGAGCAAAAATTATCAGAACGTAATCAATAAGATATGAAAATTATTTGTTATTTTTGCTGCTAAAACTAATTTTTGCTCCGATTTTTAAAAAGTTACGAGAGGCTCGATCAAAATTAAGTAACTTTTTATCTCCTAATCTTCTTTGTTCAAAAATTTATGATCAACATTTACATTTTCTTCCGAATGCATAAACGTTTCATGCTAGAAAGAAGTAAGAAAGAATTGATTCCAGATATGTAGAGGAATTTGCCAAGAATCTAGAATTTCTTTTAAGATACATCATAAAAGAGAAATGTAGCCAACATATCGATACAACATAATGTTCACGAGGGCGACATTAAATCACCGAAAAAGCGTCAGCGACATATTACACGAACATAATTTGTTATGTCTCTCTATATTAGGAAATTCTCTTTTTTCGCGTACTCGTTCGCGACTATTCGTTCTCTTTTTTCGACAAACTCGATACGCAAACCGCCAAAACCATCAGTAAGCTAGTGAAGCCGGCGCCGTTACTTCGTTAGCTATATTAAGTGAGTTACTCGTTATTCACGTTGAACTTCGTTTACGTTAATTTAGCAAGAGGACGCTTTTACGAATATTCGATAAATTTTGCAATTCGCGGCCGTACGCAGTGATATTGCAAATAATAATATCGCCCTCGCAGTGTCATCCATCGCGTGCTTCGTGAGTTACAGAGTGTCCTAAAATTACCAATCTCCCTTTCAATTATTAATTCTCTTGTAAATGTGGTGGTAGATATGCAGAGAAAACAATACTTTGAAAATTAGGAGAGATAAATTAACTGAAACTCGGTTACGTCAAAAAAAAATTAATTCAGAATTAATTAAAATTAAGCAATGAAAAAGAGTGACTTCAGGATCGATCTGCCTATAATACATCATCATAATACATATATTCTTTCCCATCCATTTCAATATCATGCTTTCATAATTAACACGAGAGATAGCGCTCGTGGATTAAGTTTTTTAACAAAATACACTTTACTTTCTGTCTCATCCTTTTATTCAAATATCAAGATAAAATAATCGAAAGCTTGTATATTAAAGAGCCACGATAAACATTGCGGTCAGACATATTTTCGACGAGTGCAAATGAACTACATCAAAGAACTCGCGGCTGCGGAGGAAGAACGACGGTTCTGGGGCATCCTGTATGCATGCAGATGCAATTTTGAGCTGTACACTGGTAATTAGGCAACCGCAATTAATCACACGCGCATCAAATATTTGCACGAGCAGGAAACCGCGCTTTATATACAAACATACTGCAATTTATCATGTTCCGCTCTCACGCCGGATTACGTCGCTGGTCTGATGAACTTTTTTAACAGTCGAGGAGCCGGGCGTAGAAGTACGAAAATATCCTGTTTGTACTGTGGGAAAGCTCTTCAAATTCATATCCATGTATTAACATTAATTGAAACTTGTTTAAATAATTATAATGTGTCGAAAGTATCCTTGCCACTGAAATTATTTATCAACTATAGATATTAATTATATAAAAATTATAATTATTACCATATCAACTGTATATATAATATGATTATATACCATGTGTTATATAGATCATATATTATATATATGATAACACTGTAAATTATATTATATTATATATTATTAGTACATATATACCATTTCAATATAAGATCAATTCTATCAATTATTTAGTCAACGGTATCGCGAAGTAAAATATTAGGTAACTTGTTGATTTCGACGCTCAAGATTAACGTGTAACTCTCGCAACTAAACGTATTTGGATCATGAGGTAATAATGTAAATCGTGCATTATCAAACTGTAGCAGTAATGTAACACTATGAAATTTGTTTAGCGGAGCAATGGATGTTATTGCGGTAAAGGAGCGCAGTTGCGGTTGTTTGGGGTGTCCTTCTGACAATTAAGCGCGGCAACCTACGTGCGTTAGTTCGCGATATATTCTGTTTGTCTGGGACTCGTCGTGTGCACCACGCACGTGTGCAATTTCCCAATTGCCCCGAGGAAGCCGCGATCGGCGCAAGTACGTGCATTCGTTCGCGCCTCATTAATTCGCTCCATCTCATTTACGCCTTCCCCTCTCTACTCACTTACATTCCGTTAATCATTGCGCGAACTTTCGATACGCCTACTGATTCCGTGGTCGGTTTGATCTATTTTGGTCTCCATCCCGGAAGGGATCTCCCGGCAAAAGGGACCGAAATAGATTAAAGCTGCCTCAAAGAAGCCTGCCCGCCAATAGATAAAAAAAAAACACCGTGTGATAAATCTCAACCATAAAAATTGTTAAAACAACTTTAAATCTTTATTTAAATCTAGAGCAATTCATATTTATAAATAATTTAAACATGGATGGTTTATTTGGAGAATTTAAAACCTTCATTCAAACGAGGTAGTTAGTTTCCCCGCGATTCTGAAAAAAAAATTTCTCGCGGCGTAGAATTTTAAAATTCAGTCGAAATGTTTCATATCTCCATTTTTGTGCTTGAAAACGACGGACATTTTTGCGCAAAGAGATAACGTAATTAAGATAGAATTCCAGGTCTAATTTTGAATTTATTCCAGTTTTCAGAAAGCGTTCGGTTTTTCAATTGTGATTAAAATAGAAAAAAAAAATAAAGTCTCCGCAAATGAAATTCTAATTAAAGAACGTGTGACGATAGCGCTTAACCCCCGGGATAGGGCGGCTCCGGCCATTCCATCGAAATCATATATTATTTTGCCACGGCTGCGAGGAATTACGCTATTATTGAAGCAAACAGAAAGCGGCCGTGTCTCATACCGCGGGCCGCTTAATTTAATTATGGTCATTACCAACCGGAGCGACCAACTTTGCGCGAGTTATTATGAGCTAACACAACTTGCATTGTAAATTATTAACGGCTCTCCGGGCCGTGGCCGGATCGCCAATATGGTGGCTTAGAATAATTCGGCGCTCGATAGCGGCGCGGACGCGGCGGCATTCCTCGAATAAAGGGTCCCTCTATTAAGGGAGCCGCGCGCGCGGCGGTGGCGCGATTTGAATAAGTACGAAAGAGAACGGCGCGGCGGTTTCGTCCGCCGGCTCACGAGAAGGAAACGACCGCGGGGTTGGCGGCTCCGGCTCGCGGGTTTTATTCAAATTGAACGCGACAGAGGCGGAAAGGTCTGGCGTGCCCGCGGGTTGTCAACTTTCCATTTTAAGTTTGCTGACGTATTGAGTCGGAGTTCGCAGCCGCGGTACTTCCGCAACTAGTCCGCCGTCCCCCGCGGGAGGGAGACGGAGGGCCCGTTCGCGACAGGTAAAATATTGTTCCGCTACCCGGTGCCGCATTGATTCTAGATATTGCGGTGGTGGCACTCGGACGACTGGAAAACATAAATAACAATGACGGAAGTGCGCAGATCGGTGAATAATGAAAAAATATATATATATATATTAACGAGGCGATCGCTCATGCGAACCATTTATTTCTCCCAGAGTTTCATTTTTATTTCATCGATTCGGTTTACCTATTTAACGAAACGATATTTTTGATGAGTGTGTATTATTTATTTACAGATAAATCGAGCATTTTTATATATCTCGAAATTGATATTTGTATATTCGATGTACATGAATAATCTATATTCGAGGTACATGTGAATCTCTAAGATTAATAAGAAATTTTTATCGAAAGCGCTCGATTAAATTTGCTGCTAAAAAATATATTCGACGCAAAAAATCTCTGTCGAATCTTCTTCTCTCTCGCGCACGAAACGAAGACCTGTTCAGAAACGATAAAATAACACATGCGGTTGAACACACGCCACAGCGTCTCGTTTATTTGCAAGCGCGGTTTAAAAGTGAAATAATTAATAACGCCGTATTCCTTAATTTTTAATCTCGAACTTCTCGTCACGCCTGAAAGATTGCGGGCCGGCTTTTCCGCGACACAATGCAGCTGGGAAATTTAGTCGCGCGCGCGCGCGCGCGGCCGACAGTTTTCCCTTGCGGTCTTTATAATAAAGCTTAATCTCCGTTCTACACTACGGCGTTTTAATGAACGCGCCGCCTCAAAGCGTTTATGGGATATATGGAAATTTTTTTAAATCCGCTTGTTTGGCGTGCGGCGTCGCGCCGCGCGATTTCTGCCCCGCGAGGCGCGGATTAACATTTATTAAAAACATAAATTATGCACATTAACGAAGCTTGGGAAGCGCACGCAACCCTTTCCGAGCTTTTAACCGCGCTAAGCTAAGAAGACGCGAATGAAAGAATTTTTATTATCTCTCTGAAAGCTTTCACAGTTCTTTTTTTACACCGCGGCGCGCACCGGCTCCTTTTTCTTTTTAAGAGTATTTTAAGCATTTTTCGGTGTTCCTTCAAAGGAGAGGGAGAGAGAGAGAGAGGGAGAGACGCAAAGTAGTACGAAGGCGGAGTTTGTGAGCACATTGGCCGACTAGAATTATTATTATAATCGAACGCGCGCGCGGATTCCTGCGACGACTTTTAATGGAGTCACGCGTTGTCGTTTGAAACTTTGAGTGCCTCTTACGAGGTCTTTCTTGCAGATTGCGACATGACGAGAATAACGAGAATTACGAAGTAATCTGAGAACGGCGACTTGCCAAAGACAAGTCAACGACACGGTCGAGATTCTCTCTTGCGAAGTCACGAAGTCGCAGCTAGCGACAGCTCGGATATCCGCGCGCGCGATGTGTTTGCTCGTGCACGAGGATATTCCACGTCCGCGCAATTTTAAAAAACAAAAGGTAAATTTTTCAACTGTTACGCCGGTACGTTTCTCGGGGTAGCTTTTGCAAGTTCTCCCGGGCGAAGGGACTGGAGATGAGGGCGAATTAATTTACCAGAATAAATTAACCGGGCGGCCGCCGATTATTTCTCTTTTTTTTTTTTGCCCTTATTAAACTTTTATAAAATTTTAATTTAAAATGTAGCTAACAAGACACTTAATGTTAAAATGCATAATTAATCCCGCGATATTTAAGGAATTGATATTCAGGCAGCTCCCTCTCTTTTTTCTCAGATTCCCTCCGCGGCTTTCTATTAGAAGTAAAAGCTATGAATCAATCCGGGCTGAGGTTGTGGATTCCGAGGAAATTCCACGCCGGAATTTCGGAAGCTGCGCGACGTAAACCCTCCGAAAATCCGTTTGAGGTCGGGACGAGGGTCCGGCGAAGCTCAATATAAATCAGAGTCCGACGAAGCGCCAGCCGTTGCGGCTCCTGTCTTCCATCGGTATCTTTCGTGTCCATCTCTTTCTTCCCGTCTCCCGTCCCGCGTTTCCCATCCCGTTTCCCCGGACACGTAATTACGGGCGTTAGGTGAAGAACTTACGAGCTTTCCTTCACCCTCGGTGGAGGGCTACCGACCCCGCCGGCATGCTCTCCGCCGCAAAAAAGAGCGCGCGCAATGAAAGAGAAATGTTTAAGGTCCGAAAAGCTTCCCGCTTCTTAAAGCGGGATTCTCTTGCCGGCTGGTTACCCGTAAAAGCTAACGATAGCCTTGGATAACGGCGAGAGGGTAATCACTTTTCGAAGATCCAGATCACGAGGATAACAGGAGGGCGAGCGTATCGAGGACTTTTACCGCCGTAATTCGGTATATATTTTACTTCCAAATGTAATCATAGCTCGCAGGCCGAAAAACATAATATTACGCGAGGGAAAATGAAATTTAGTAAAATATTTTTACAATTTGCAAATATATGAACACGCAGGACAGCTCTGTTCTTTTTTACAAAGAGGAATAAGTAATCCTAAGAGTTATCTTCGTTTCTATTTTAAAAGGCAAAATGGAGATGAAGAGAGATATGTGGAAAATAAAAAAAACATAGCTTTTCATTTCCGTGTCATATATGTTTTCACTTCAATTTTGATCCTTCCACACTTTTTTTTTCTATTTTCCACGTTCGCGCTTTCCCTGCGTGGAATTTCAAAACGTTACACAAGCCGTAGTCGAAATAATTTTTCCAGCAGTCGCGAGCAACGCGGGCTTGCCCCCGGGGGTCGCGACTGCGCTTCCGTTTAGGGAAACAACGTGCAAACAGGAACGAGAATAATCGTCTTCGCTCCCCCTCCCCCTCGCGTCGCGAGTGGGTAGGGAAAGATGCGGCAGCTTCTCACCCTCGGCACGAAACAATCGCAACTATGCCCCAACAATTTATAATTCCACGCTGCCGGTTCTCCACCGCACCCTTGGTACCCGGGATCGCGCGCGAGGCACCGCTCCTGTGCACTGCACAGTTAAATGTTATTACTTCAGTCGTTGCAGATAATTTCCCTCGGTTGTCCGCCGGGGCGAATTCCGCGCCGCCCCTCCCCGCCGCCGCCGCCGCCGCGCTTGCACGAGGGACGAGGTCGTCAACTAGACTTCGCATGGAAAGCTACGGGCAGACATAACGCCGCATTACGCCAAGTCAGCCAACGCGAGCCAAGTAGTTAGCCGGTCTTCTTGCCGTGGGAGCGAAGGGATGATGGAAGAGGGAAAACAACAAATTTGCCATTGGAGGAAGGTAGGAAAAGTCATTTACTTTGAAATCCGTTTTAACGGGCGTTTCTACGAGAGGTCTGTTAATTTCTTACGTGAAACTTAAGGGGGGGGGGAGAAAAAAATCCTCACGTGCGGCAAATATTTTAACATATTTTAACGTCGTGATAAAGGAGAGAGCGACGAAATTAAAATATATTCCACGGCATAAAACGTTACGGCCGAGAAAAATCGCGGTGGACGTTTCCCATCAGCCCGCGGGGAGCGGCGCGGGGGGGACGGCCCTTCGCTTTTTAGCTCGCCGACATTTTCGTCTCCTCCCTTCTTGCCCTCCGCCCGAGGCGGGCGGGGCTGCGTGCATCGGCGACTGCTGGCCTTGCACACTCGCTCCTTCCCTCACGGTAAGCACTTCTCGGTAATGCGCTTCTCGGTGCATTAACCCAGGCCAGAGCCACAGGCACCGCGCACGCATACCCACGTCAAACCTTTGTGACGCGGTACAAACGCCGTGCGCCGCCGAGCTTTAAACGCAAACCACCGCCTTCCGCGCCCGTCGGCGAAGAAACGCAGGGCGGCTTCCTTCCTCCTCTTCTGCCACCGCGTCTTGCCGGCAGTCTCTTTCGCGACCGTTAATCGTCCCCGCGCGCGCAATTTCCGTGCCGCAGTTGAATCGCAATTGCCCGTCTCGCGCGACTTTTCCCATCGATTTTTCGACCAATCGGTTTTTATTTCCTCGGAGCGTTATTTCTTTTTCATTATGACAATGTATTTTACAACGTGATTTAGCGGAGTTTGTTGTCGTATAGTTAAATCCATTTCGATCGAACGTCTATTTTTTATACTAAATGGAATGGATTTAAAAACAGAATCTTTTAAAATACATATGTAGATATTTGTGTATAAAAATTGAAAAGAACTATATAAACATAAAAACAAAAGTATTATAGCAAAAATATAAAAATTTGATTATAAAGAATAAGAAAGAATATGTAAGAAAAAATCCAAGTTTCCTAGATAAGAAACATCGAAAGAAATTGGAAAATATCAAAACTTATAAAAATTTTATTAGGATTTGTGTTATAAAAAAGGAGAAACAAGTTAAATACATATATAAATGGTATAAATTTATAGGTCAAATTGCAATCAAGACTAAGAGGTACGGACGAACACTTATTTAGTGTTATTTGGGGAAGGCGCTCAGATTAAATTTACAGTTAACTTCTCCGTATCTTTGCTTCAAACCTCATATCCTATCAAACAGTTCCTCGCTCGCGATTCCAAGAGGATCCTCGGGAGTGTGAGGGGTGTCAAGGTAGACGCAAGGTGGCGGGCGGAAACCTTGAAAAACGAGAGTAGAACGTGAAACGAAAGCGGATGTCGCGGCCGAGAGGGACGAAATCGTTAAAAGGAATGCGCAGTCGAGCGAAAGAGGCTTCGAGAGGTTGGCGGAGAGAGAGCGGACGGTCGGCCAGTTGAAATAATGTAGAGAAAGCTCTAAAAAGCTCCGCCAGAAATCCAGGAAGACACCCGCCACCCCATTTTATTTCAGTTTCCCTCGGCTTACGGGGGAAGTAAATTTCCCGCGATATATTTTCGTCATGTCTTAGTTTCAATCCTGCGTTAACAATGTAATTTCATAAGTGCGAATTAGTCACATTTACGACTCGTTTCAACGAATTCGAATAATCTTCTTTCAGATGGCAGGGAAATTTTTGTATGATATTTAATATTAAATACGAAATAAAATCTAAAGTTATACTCAATAATTCTTTTTTAAAGTAAAATTCAGTTATATAATAACTTTTTTGGTAGACAAATAATGATTTTTTTACATTATATGAATAAAGATCATTACATGATATCATTATTACGTGACAAAAGAAAAATAATAAATTTACAGTCGAGAAGACAATATTAAAGGCAAGGACTTTTGAACTTTGAAATGACGTAAAGTGACCTGATAACTTCTATAACAATGAATCGTACAATCTACTCGTGAATCATCGGAGTGGCGTGATTTAAATTTTCTCGTCATAAACGTCTGAGATATCTGAGATGCTGTACATTAAGAGAGATTAGATCGCAGTTTAAATTTACAGCGAGTGATATCGTCCGGAGAGAAGACCTCTGACAGTGCGTCTCGGGCCTTGTTTGTGTTTTGAGACGATTACTTGTTGTGCTCCCTAGGAATTCCATACCTGCAACCCCACCTTTCAGAAATCTGTTTACATTTGGCATACACGTACTGCTGTTTTATCTCTTACTGTTTTATCTTCAGTTTAGAAGCGTGTCTTGAATAGTGGAGATCACGGTGAACCGAAACACGGCTGGTCCGCTTGTGACTCGCCAGTCTTATGAAAACTCTCGATAAAACCGCACATTCGTATTCAGGCTCTGGCTGATTATTCTCTCCTTTTGTTTCAATAGATTATTAAGAATATCAAGTGAGTTGTTCAAAATTAATCAAGTGAAAATTAAATAACGAAATAGTAATTTACTTCTACCTGTAGTTCGTAATTTAATAGCGTAACGCAACTTCATAACGTATCAACATAAACTTTAGCGTGGAGAATTATTTCAAGTGCAGTAGATTATATATTGTAGCGCTTTAGAAGACGCCGTCAAAGGATAACCGCCGATGTCACGCCGGATCCGCATGATTTTGTTTTTCATTCTCCTTATTGTGAAATCCCTTACAGCATGGAAAATTTAGTGCAAGTAAAAGTATGAGAATACCTTGCATTACTATACATATAATATAATTATTAGATATCGCAATCATATCTGCGTTGAAAAGTGAATGTTGAAAACCTGGTTAATTTTAGACACTTTTTAGATAATCGGTATCGCGAGGAAGCTGGCGGTAAGGAAGTATGCGTGCAGGAAGTGATGTGCGGTGAACGAGTATATCACGCGTACGCGTTAATGCAGCTAAACGGTATCATAATTTGCATTTTTAACGAATCATCGCGATAGTCTCGTTTTGTGTCACGCGATGTTAACACGCGCAATTTCAACGTGAGTTAATCGTAGAACACATTACGAAAATCTCTTCCGGACGCTGCATTTGGGACTGAATATTTGGGGCTTAACGTTAATTTGCAATTCACGTTGTTGTTGATAATTTACATTAATTCTCTTGAAATGAAGGGGATCAGCGTGATTAGTCTAATCGCATTTTGCGTGCTCGCACTGTTTGTTAATAATAACGGTATAACGGAAGGTCACAGTATGAAAGATTATCTACGGGGTTTAGTCGCATTGAAACAAGTTTCAAATCTTCGACATGGAATACTTCCAGGTGATTTTCCTTATTTACTTATTGAATGAAGTTTTAATTGTTTTAAGCAATTAGATCTTTTATTGTGATAATTAAGTCATTTTTATGTCATTTTCATTTATTTAAACAACATGCTAATGTATACTTTTTTATTTACCTTTGCAGAAAAAGTAACTAAATATTTGAAAAATAAAATATCTTGTTTTTATTTTACATTCGAGTATACATTAATACTGTCCAACTGACATTATAAAAACAATGTACATTGTATTTTATTATTAATTCATATTTTGCAAATAATTTTTTGATAACTATTTTATTATTTCATGAGAAGTGTACAATAAAATAATTTTGTTAAGCTGGATATAGAAAAAAATACTTTTTTAAATTTAATCATGATAAATTTTAAATTATTAGAAATTCAATTCCTCTTAGAATATTTTTGTGTAATCGCTAATTGTTATATTTCGGTTACATCTTTTGTTTGCGTTATAAAATTTCTGTTCATTATTGATTTATTAATTTTTACATTAAAAAATTGACATATATATAAATGAAGTGTATTTTTTTAATTTAAAATTTCTAATTTCAGTAAAATATTAAAAAAATATTAGTACTTTATTTTAAATTTTGCGTATATCAATATTCTGTAATTGATATTATAAAGATAATGTACCTTGTAATTTATATTTCATTCATATTTTATATAAAACAATTTTTCGGCGACTAATTGTAAATTGCTAAATTATTATTTAGCAATTTTTAAATTTATTTAATTTTTAAATTTATTATTTTAAATTTATTATTTATTATTATAAATTACACGATCTTTTTGTTCAGGCACTCTTTGGTGCGGCACGGGAGATATTGCTCGCAAGGAGTCCGATTTGGGCACGTTCACAGAGATGGATGAGTGTTGCAGAAATCACGATTACTGTGAAGACTATATAACACCACAAGAAACAAGATACGGGCTGTACAACAGATACAAAATTTGTAGAAGGTACTATAACATTAACTAGGATCGTTAAACACGCGAGTGCATTTTTCTTTTCCGACTTTTTGCAGCTCATTGTGCGACTGCGAAATGCAATTTTACAATTGCTTGAAGCAAATACGCGGCTTCTACACGTATGCCGTGAGAAAAATATATTTCGGAAAATGCAAACAGTGCTTTCGTACCTTCTACAATCCTCAGGAGTGCGTAAAAGAGTAAGTACAATGCAACGTACGAGTTTTTTTTTTATTTGTACTTATTTTGTTGTTTTTACTAACCATTTACGATATCAAGCTTACATTTAAACGAATATTAAAGTGAATCAATTATCACATTTCCTAATCAATTATTAGATGAATATAATTGATAATTGATAATTTTGCGCATCGTTAGCCTCGCTTTAATAAAATTCCATTGACAAAGCGCATTATGTTCGCTTAATTGCTATCGATCAATTAATTTTAAATTAACTGACGAGACGAAATTATTTGTTGTACGTCGATCTGTTTCCCATCAATCATTCGTTAATTATATCATTGATTAGGGGTCTTGATATCATCGAAGAGATGGACCGTCAGGGTCGCCGCGTTTTCTGTGCGAAGTTTGATCGAAAGCCAAAATGGGGCCGCCAACATAACATCGCCGCACCGATCTCCGGTGTCGAGAATACAACCTGGGCGTATGATGACATACACCTCGCTTCGCGCTTCAATCCTGGGGTCGAAAATGATTTTAACTACGAGGACAACGCTGCCTACGAAGGTTCTTTCGAGGATGATTATGATTAATGCATTTTAATGCATTTAATGCATTTTAATGCTACAGTTTACGCTCGTATCTTTGGCAATATCGAAAGATAGATAACGCGAATTGTGACTTTTGAAGAATTATTCTCTTCAAAGTTTCACTATAAAATTTTAAGATATAAAAATATTCACTCAGATCAAGTGTGTTACTATTAAAATCAATTAATACTATAAAATTCAATGTTTAGTTTTATATTCAAGAAACATGAGTTTCTCATATTTTTCATTTTACAAAAGCTCCTCTGTAAAAATAGTTAATTAAATAGTTTTTGTATAACATACAAAGCGCTGGTTTTAACTGTTCCAGTTAAAGGCACTTCGAAATTTCCATAGTCTAAGGATATTAAATAACGTATTAAAATGACGCTTTATTATTCATCTTTTTACATCCTTTTTACATTGAACATGTTTTATGTCCAAGTGCTTTTCCGACATAGTTTTAAGTTAATTTTAAGATATTTAAATTTCAATAATATTATTCACAATTTAATTTAATCACTATCTTTACTTTTTTAAAAGTGAAAATGAGAAAGCGATATAAACGAGATTGTTATAATAAACAATAATGTTTCTCTTATTAACGACTAAACAATTAAAACCACCTTTTAATTTTTTAGATTTTGCTTAGGAAATATATGCATGTCTATATATATATTTATGAAGTATACTACAATCTAAGGAAATCGGTTATAAAAAGGAACGAGAGGTCGGTTGTCTGTTCGAAATAAAATTTTTACGACGATTGAAACAGAACACTGGCTTTTAAGGGCTACACACACACATATATAATGGAATAACATCGTAAAAATTTTCTGATTCATGCAAATTTCTTCGCATTTCTAAACACTGGCCGCCTCAGGCTGCCACGTACGCGCAGCACATGTCTAAACGCGGCACTGGCGCAATCGTGGCCCCTCGAGTGCAATTCCGAAGTCCGCTCCGAAATTGCTTCGTCCTGGATATGGCGGCCGTTCGCAGGTGCGGTACAGGGGAGGTTACTTGAAAATCCGCCGAGAATTTTATCGCGAAGCTGTAGACACGCGGGCGAATGAGCAAAGCTATCTCCATTCTGCGATTTCTCTCTTTCTTCCTCTCCTCCCTCTCTCTCCCTCTTTCTCTCTCCATTACCTTTTGCAGCTTGGGAGTTATACTATCTGTAGCCCCTTCCGCGCCCCTTTCTCGCCCCCTCGACTCTCACGCGAAAAGAATGTTCAATTATGCAAAAATACGCGCGAAAGTTTCACCGGAGGCGCTCGTTCCGCGTAGGGTGTTTCTGAATTAATATCGGGCGAGGCGGGGGAGGAAAGGGATTCGCTAATGCGAATCAACAGTCGGCGCGTTGTTGAGGACTGTCTCTTGTTTTTTTTTAGACTTCCTCTCGTTACGCGCGTTACTGTTCTCGCGGACATTCGTTCAGCATGTTTTTCAACAAACCGCCGATTTAATAAATTCTCGACTTGGATACATATCAGGCGCGATAGCTTTCACCCGCATGTATATGTAAATCCATATTTTTGCTTTCATATCTTGCTGGACCGTAAAGTAAATTATTGCATGCATGATATCTAACAATAATAAAACGTTATGAATGTTTTTTGTATATATATTTTAACAATAGCCAGCGTTAAGAAAATTAACAATTGTAAATCAGAAATATATATATGCGTGCAGAAAAAGAGGTGATAGAGAATAAAATTTTGCGGCTCTGCGCTTGATTTATCCATTACGGGTCGTCCCATTTTTCTATCGGGTCGACCCAGAAACCAGGTTCTCCAAAAATCAATCCGCCAGTTTTATTCGTGACGGCTTTATTTCCGACATTTCGCGAGATTCTCGCACGGGCGAGTTTCTTTCATTAAAGGATACGTTTTTTTTTATCTTCCGCGGCGCTATTAAAAGACCTTTGGAAATATCGCCGCGAGTCGAGGCTCCGCTCGTTTCAAACCTCCCTTAAGTACCTCATATTATAAAGTCCTCTTGAAGAAAATGGCAATTACTAATGTAAAAAGTGTACAAGGAGCTCGCGCTCTCTGTTCCCCCGCGATCTACGGAGCGGAGCGGAAAGCACGAAAGTGCCTAATATTTCGCACGATTGTCGCTGCAGTTTGCACAAGATTTCTAATTGGAGTTTTATTAACGTTGAATTGAAACGGCGATACTGACAGAATTTTAATTGGAGTCTTTTGAGGATTTTTTCTCCCGAGTCTTTTAATTCCTATCGAAGGACGCGCAATCTCGAAGTGAGATTACATCGTGATGGCTCATTTGCGGAGATCCGATAAATTATGACACATCGGCGTGGCAATAATGATTTCTCGTGAAAAAAAAAATATCAAAAATAATCAAACGGGAAATACAGAATAAATTAATTTTATCGACTGATCGAAATCGGGTAAGCCCTGTTTTTCGAACGAAGATATCAGATTTAATGCGCGATAATAATTCGTTCATCGAAATTAATGTCAAACGCAACGAACGGATATTCAGGGTGAATTTACTCCATGAAGCGTTAAATGTTTTGGTGCTGGTTTTCGGTGCTTATTTTTCCGGCGTACAGATCACTCTGTGTAAACAATCGTGTTGTCATTCGCAATTCGGTGAGGCTCGAGGCGGTAAGCAGTCATTCTGTGCCATCGCGTTATTATTTCACAAAACGCGATCGTTCCTTGCGAAAATAATTAGCATTCGCGTAATAATAACAGCACGCCGGATATCTCGGTGGCGCAGTCGTTTGTCAAGATCCGGAGGGATTCGATCCCCGAAATTATCATCTCGCAAACACGTGATACTGGAAATTTTTCGTATGGAAAATATTTCACTGCGACAGAAACGAAACCATTCGAGAGATGTATTTAATTGGCGATAAGATAAGTGGGGTATAAGCAAATCAGTACCGCGACGTTCCTCGTTGGATGGAAAATCTCCAAACAACAACAACAAATAAGCTTTAAAAATAAAGAAATAAAGAATAAAGAAATAAAGAGTGGAGGTCGGAAGTTTATAACCGCTTCTCATAAAAATTTCAACGAAGGCAGGAAAAAGCCATCCAATCCACACAGGACGGCTTTTCTCCGGGAGGCCAGCGCTCGACTTAAGCTACAGCGTCGTCGTCGAAGAAGAAAAACAACACTAAGCGTGACTAATTAGTCGAATAATTGATCGTGCGATTAACAATTTACGGCAGACGATTTAGATATCTCGCGATTTATTCATTCGAGATGGAAATCGAAGTGACGGGAAATGGGAATTGTAAATTATGGCTTTGTAATATTTAATTACGATTAATTATTGCTTGTATCGAATGTATCTAGCTTCGCGATTTGAATTTTTCATCGAGCGAAAAGTTTTCCTATCACTTCAAATAGAGAACGCGGAATATCGAATCGCCGAATCGAGTGGTTTAAATAATTAAAAGCTATCATATATCGATCATTTTTTAACAACGAATGGAACAAAATATTTGGTATTATTTATTTTCGACGTTAAACATTTTATAGCGACGGATTGGCTAGTTTCAGTGCTTTTTTGGCATCAATGTCGCATGTGTATGAATATGCATCACATTTCTGTAATAATTTCTTGTAGGCATGTCCTTGATGTTAATTTCATTACCTTGATGTTAATGAAAGACGCTCAATACTCGAAAGAGAAACTAATTCACTCAGAACACTATATTGCCACGAGACGGGGCCAATAATTGGTTTAATCAGATAACTCATGCATGAATTTTATACATTAAATGTCAAGGACGTCTTCGCTAACAATCGCATTTGCGAGAAATAGGATTTTAGTTAATTTAATTTCCATTTCCATTATAGTGATATGTAAAATGAACCGTGTTTTCGCGAGTGTTATGATATGTGATTGCAACAAGGAAAAGAGAAAGAAGGCATCGGGCAACAGTTCAGTAAAAAATCTCTTGGAATAAGTAATTTATTATTTATATATTATTATATGTCTTATTGATATTGTATCCTCGTAATTTATACAGTAATATGTATAATATAGGTAATTATATACATATTACATATACATATTTTATTATAATTTATACCTACAGAATTACTCATTTTTTTCACTTAAATCTTTCAGTCAAATAATTTAGAAAAGAATTAGAGAAAAAGTTTTATTTGCAAAAGTTTATAAATCATTAGTAAAATGAATTAAAATATTACATGATTACTTTGTGAAATATTTATTACTCGAGATAAACACAAAATTCAATGAGAAAAATAATATTTTTTAAAAATATTGATTATTTTATGCACTGTAATAACTAGGATGTATTTTTTTTACGTTGCAGACGCAATACAGTTTCCAACGTTGTTTACAACCCTGTTGCTGCGCACGCTATCGGTGAGTGACAAATTAATTTTTACTTTATAGCGAAGTAATGGATCTGCGAATAAATATTCTATCAGCTATATTGTATACAAGGTGCATATAGATACTGTATACACGTATTGAATCAAGAAGATACAATATCAGAGAAATATAGCATATCATGGATTCAATGCTTTGAAATGGATGGGCTAAGATATGTTTATACGCATACAAAGTTCACAAAGAGCTTATTATATCGATTAGCACATCGTAGTATTTTATTACACGATAGAACACTAATTGCAAGATACACCAGTCGTTTATGAAGCTTTATTGAGAGTATAAAAGTAATAAAAAATATTTTAAAAGTGAAATATACTCGATAAAAAATAATAAATTTCAATAATACGAACTTTTATTTTTTGTAAAAGAGATATAATCATAAGGGAAAGAAGAAAGTATTTCATGTTGCATATTTCAACTAACTTAAACAAGAACAAGCTAATTATTATAATTGTATTCATTATATATGTTAATTAATAATTGTACTCATTCATGTAAATAATGTAATAATGCTAAATTTTATTCTAATCTATTATGGTCTATCCATTTATATTAAATTAGCAATTCGATTTTATATCAATTATGACAAAGTAAAATAATATGAAGTCCAATAAATATTTTGCGGAACAAATTTATTATATAGATTATCCTACAATCAATCAATTTTACGTTTCGTGTCAGTTATTAACGTGTTTTTTTTTTTAATATATTTTTTTAATGTATTATATTAAAAATCATTTTGATAGCGTACGGATAACGCAATAATGGAATGTTTACGAATTGATATGAAAATTCATAAAGGCATATATCGCGTGGGAGCATGGGAAAATTCATATTGATAGCAATACTGATTGTGTGGGAAATGCATGCCTTTCGGATCTCACGTTCGTTTGTTTTGAATATATTACCCGATATGCTTTCGAGGTGAAATTCAAGTAACGACTATAAATGGACCTTAAATTCTCTTGGTCCGCGTTAACAACATTTCATTGATTTTCGAACGATTACAATACCATTTTGTTTATTGTATAATTTTCATACCGTATATACAGTACAATTTCCGTTCATGAGATGTTAAAGTTCGTTTTATTAGATAGACTCGACTTCAAAAGAATAAGATACGTATTTCAAATTAAAATCCTTTCTAGGCTTATTTAATACAACTAGTCTTCTTAATATAATTTAATATAATTTAGTGTAATTCTAAATTGAAGGGATTAATTTTTTTTTTACGAAACGATGAGTTACATTACAGAGAAAGTGCAAAGTTGATTAACATTCTTGCCCCTTTCCCGACACGATCGACACGCGCGTCTAACAAACGAACGTAATTATCTGCCGACGATGACAATTAGCTGCCGGCAGAAGGAGCTTTTCTCGCTATCGATCCGGCTAGACGCGGTCAGAATAATAAGTTACAAGGTAGACACGGACAGTACCGATCAGATAAAAGTTACATAAGACAAATAATATTTTCCCACACACCGTATGATCGAAAGTGATGCACGTGTAATCGGCGACGGAGATGAAAAGACGCCGTCGTGATTTAAATTTCTGGGATCTCGCGTGATTGCAAGTTAGCGATCTTGAGAACCGCGGCACATAAGACCCGTCATAGATCACGCGTCGTATCTACGATTGTAACTCAGTGCACTTGGCAGTGTAACGGGGATTTGCATAAGCGTGTTTGCGTGAGAGATTATCTTAAAGTACTTGGAATAATTCCCGCTACGTCACGTCGGAAATGATTCCGGAAAATTGGCGCGATATGGCATGCTGATGTACTTACTTATTTACGCGTTTGCGATGTGTAACAGATTTCACGACGGATTTCGCGCATCAATCAGTTTTTTCTCAAAAACGGCACTCTTTCGCGGCTCTCGTGATTTACGGTCTCTAATTAATCTCCGGACGCTATTAAAGCACCCATCGCCCGGCGTTTCAGATCGATAGATACAATTAATGACGGTATTTGACGCGGCGAAAAGAAGGGCCGCAAGAAGGTGTCGGCTATATTTGGAAAGAATGTTTTCCGCTCGACTTTCACGAGAGGTGGAGGAGGGAAGTGGCACACAGTCCACGTGACGCCACTTCACCCTCATATATGCAACGCTATCCTTCATCGACACCGACGACAAAACCGCGGGTGGTTTTTATTAAAATGTTGAACCCACCCTCCGTCCCTCCCC
>VBVQ01002726.1:0-13692 GCA_011636635.1 Tetramorium simillimum
GTGTGCGTGTGCGTGTGCGTGTGCGTGTGCGTGTGCGTGTGCGTGTGTGTGTGTGTGTGTGTGTGTGTGTGTGTGTGTCAAAGCTATAAATAAAACTATATGAAATTATAGTTAACGTGTTCAAGTAATTAAGTATGACAATGTATTTTTTTTACATAATATAATTATTTCATATATATTTAATACTCGATAATTTATATTTTCTAGGTCCTCTGGTGACCATGATGGGAAAGATGGTGAAAAATATGATATATTTTGTGGTACTTTTATTGATTGTCCTCATGAGTTTTGGTGTTACCAGACAGGCTATATTGAAACCCAATTCTGATCCAGAGTGGCGCATAGTACGAGACGTACGTATATATTTTCTATTTGACGTACATCTTTCAAAAAGAAAATGTATACATTCATATCTTTTTTTAATCGCAAATTCACACGCTTAATTATTATATTTTTTTCTGACAGATATTTATGGAGCCATACTTTATGCTGTATGGAGAAGTGTACGCCGATAATATAGATCCTCCTTGCGGAGATGGGCCAGGAATGGATCAGTGTCTTCCGGGTCGTTGGATCACACCTGCTGCAATGTCCGTGTATCTTTTAGTTGCCAATATTTTGCTGATAAATCTGTTAATTGCGGTGTTTAACAATATTTTCAATGAGGTAAATGCTATAGCTCATCAAGTCTGGATGTTTCAACGGTTTACCGTCGTTATGGAATATGAGCAGAAACCAGTGTTGCCGCCACCGCTTATAGCGATTTGCCACGTATATTTACTGCTGAGATATTTTCTGAAGCATATTACGCAAGGTAAAAGTGGCACCGGCGAGACCTGTGACAACGGGTTGAAATTGTTCTTAGAGGCCGACGACATGGAGCGATTGTACGATTTTGAGGAGGATTGTGTCGAGGGCTATTTCCGCGAACAGGAACTCAAACTGCAAATGTCTACGGAGGAGCGCGTAAAAATTACAACGGATCGGGTAGAGAATATGCATCAGAAGATCGAGGATATCGATAAGAAAGAGGGCAATCAGAATGCGTCTCTTCAGGTATATAACACATAGATGTATAAATAAATAGATTTTGTTGTACACAATTTAAATATATTTTCTCTTTTACATAAAATACTGAAATAAAATCCATAAAAACTTTTAAGAATATATAGTAGTATTAAAAAAAGCGAAATGCTTAATCAATATAATTTCGCCAGAAAAATTAATCGTGTCAAAGATAAAAGCAATTACAATTTTAATAAAACATTTTATTACATTTTATTACATCAGAATATATCGGAAATTTGCAAAATATTTGCTTTTCGATCATTTTATTTTAATATTTTTATATAGAAAAATCCTTTATCGTTTTGCGATTGTGACACTAAATAAAAAGTTATTAATTGACCCATTAAGACTTATGGCACAGCCGAGGTAGCGACAAACTAACTATTGGATTCATAGTATAAGGTAAAAATAAGGTTCAAATGGTTTTTCTTGTGTTTGTTTTGTTAATAAAAAATTGTTTAAACGATTTTTTTGTTTATTGTTTTTTGCAAAATCTAAAAAAGTAATTCGATTTTACAGGAAAAATTATGAAGATTTCGTTGGAAATATTATTTTGTGGGAGCTTTAGTTTCGCCAGAAAAAATTAAAGAAGAAAGTGGTTTTTCGACCTCTTTTCAACTTTTTTCGCAAACGCCCTTACTGGTTCAAATTATGAATAGAAAATTGCTCGCTAAATATCTGATTCATAGCATAAGTATATAAGAAGTTACATAAGCACATTTTTATGATAGCTTTTGAATTATCTGTAACAATTATTTTATTATACAATTATTTAAATAATTTGTTATATCTAAATAAAAAATTATAAAAATATGCTTATATGACTTCTTGTATACTTATGTCATGAATCAGATATTTAGCAAGCACTTTTCTATTCATAATTCGAATCAGTCGAAGGGCGTTTGCGAAAAAATTCGAAAAAGGGTCGAAATACCATCTTCTTCTTTAATTTTTTTCTGGCGAAACTAAAGCTCCTACCAAAAAAAAATTTCCAACAAAATCTTCATGATTTTTCTTGTAGAATCGAATAAAATTTTTACATTTTGCAAAAAATCAATAAATAAAATTGTTTAAATAATTTTTTATTAACAAAAAAATAAAAGAAAAAACACGTGATGAAAATCTTATTTTTACCTTATGGTATGAATCCAATAGTTAGTTTGCCGCTATTTCGACTGGCCATAGAGTTTAATGAGTTAATAAAGATCTGCAAATAAGAGTGCATTCGCGCTATTCAATAAGAAGAGAACTCAGAGACAACGGTATGCATAGCGAGACATAACAAGTGGGCCTAGTATATTCTTTATTGTTATAATCGAAGAATGGTAAAGAACTTTTCTATTTAGTCTATCTACAGACACGGGTGATACGCTTATTATCAAACACCTTGTAATGATGATGAGAGAGTAATCGATTTACTCAAAGATGTTAACGAGTCACTTATACGAGCCAAAATTGTACATCAATTGAACATTTTGATCTTTCTTAAACGAATGCTAGAGTTTTCGATGTAATTTTTTAACATTTTTTACAGACCATTTTCATATTTACAGGCCGTCGAGTTTCGTATCCGCAAGTTGGAAGAGTTAAGTCAACAGACTTTAGCACATCTCGGAGTGATTCATCGTTTCATGGCGACGTATATGCCGAATGAAGAACTGACCGGTTTAGAAGCATTTGAGAACATTCGACAGCGTCGGGTATCGGAGCGATCGGAGGTTCCGTCCGAGGCGGATTCTCACACGCAATTGCCGATGATTGCGCGGCGCAAAAGACTCCTGAGATCCCTCACCGATGCTACCTTCTTGAACGTCGGCCATCCGATAGACAATATTCTTAAGACGTCCGAAGCCTTGACTTCCCGCGAAAATCTCAGTAGACACGACTCTTCCGTAAGCGTGGACGCTCATGTCGGTCAGGACGATGGCAAGACGATTACCAGCTTGGAAACGGAATGCAGCAAGGACGTTCTCGAAGGCGAAACCGCCGGCAAGAAAGAAGCACTGTCCGAGAGAGGAATGAGCCAGGAAGTGGCTAGCAGGGAAGTGAGCAGAGAGGTGAGCAGGGAGGTCAGCGTCGAGGTTACTAGCAGAGAAGTCAGCAGGGAAACCAGCAGGGAGGCTAGCAAAGAGGCCAGTAGCGAGAATCCACCGTCGGACACGAGGCAGGACTCGACGGAGCGCACGCTCAGGCAAGATTCGACGGAACGCAGTACATTCAGGCAAAACAGTAGAACGCGATCGGAATCGGACGATTTCATGCTGCTTCCTCCGCCCGGTATTCAGAGGGCTGTGACTTGGGCGGAGCCTCGCGTGGCCGTGATCCCGTCATCCGTCACCTCGGCCGGCAGTGGACAGAGATCGATTTTGCTGACGATGCGCGCCGAGTACACCAGCATCACGGACGAGCTCGAGAGCTATTGCGGTTTGCTAAGTCCTCCAAGGACGCCGCCAAGGACGCCGCCGCCGTCGCGGATGCGCAACATGTCGGACATGTCGAATCCCGAGATGGCTTGGCAGATCGAAAACGAACACCTGCGCGACGCCGAGGAGTGCGATTATCAGCAAATGGAAGATCTGATTCAGCGACGTTACCGGGAAGACGACGATGACGCCGGCGAGGACGACGGGCACGCGCATATGGACGAGAGTGGCGGTATTGCGTGTTTCTTCAACGTGTCCGCCAACGAGCACCGCCAGCTGCGCCGCGCTTCCGCGATCGAGGAGGATCCTCGTCCTCGGCCACCGCCAACAATCAGCGTCACCCGCGAGATCGAGCAAACGCTCGCGCGACCTCCGATCCGCGACCCGGAGGTGGCCGATCCGACCGAAAAGAATCTGAGCACCGTACCTGCCCCCGCTTCCGAAACTATGTGTTAAACCAAAGAGGAAATATGTATATGCACTATTAACAGAGCGCTCAAAAATCAGTTTGTGATTTGTAAGTAAACCTTATTGGATTGTCATTTTTTTAAATATCAATAATCTTTTTATTACGACACTTCCGGTTAATAGTTTGGATACAGTAGTAAAAGCGCAAGAAAATTTCAGCGAGGCTTTTTTTTCTATTTGTCGGTAAGAATAACTTTCATTATGTGAAGTCAAAGTATAAAATTTTGAAGGTTTTCAACGATTGCAGGTATAGACTATTTTAAGCTCGAAAACTCAATCAACATTTCCTCTTTAATATCGCTTTTCAGTTGTCGCGCTTGTTCTAATGAAGTAGATATTTATTACGTTGACACGTAATAAATAGTAGAGTAGTAGGAGAATAACGCGAGAGGAAAATATTAAGCTACAGTAAAAAAATATAGAATAGAGGATTTTGGAACAGGGGGAATTTATTGCAATAATAATAAATAATTATAACTTTTGACGACCACCTTGCGGTATGCCAAACTACTTATGATCGCAAGAAAATCTATAAATTTCTCGCGATTTTTGGGACTTGAAGGAATCCATTTCTGGAACTTACGCGCTCACAAATATGCGAATATGCGAAATAATTTCGCAGGCATGGCCTAAATAATAAATTATTTAGTAAAAACTAAATAATTACATAGTTTATGTGTATAATATGTAATGTGTATTTTTATCGACTTTTATATTATATTATTGCGTCAGTGCTTTTAATCTTCCACATTCTATAACTATGCGAACTATCGCAAATTTATCGTCGTAAATTTATTCTAGAGCATGCATTTTAATGCACTATCATCTATAGCACGTAAGAAGCACGTTAAATCTCGAATTCTTTTTGTCCATTAAGATTGTCCGTGTTTCTGAATTATCTGATACATCGAATTATATGAAAGTTGTACCTAGTTCAGAAAGAAAAAGTTGCGTTGTCTCTACTTACGTCCGTCACTTTTGATGCATTCTGTGCGTTCAGAATCCTTCCATTCGGTAGATTGACGTGTAACTGCGATCTTATGCGGATACGTTAATTTACAGTATATATATATTTACTATAAAATAGATATTAGCATTTTTTCTTACAATGTATCACATAATGTTTTGCATAAAAACTGTAATGTCTAGCAAACCAGATGCAATCTTATGATACATGCATGACATGCATACATGCTTCACGTACATAATACATTGATTTAATTTGTAAAAATTTATCGCGGAAAATTCGGGTGTTGGAGCGCAGGCTCGTATATTCTTGTCAGAATCAATTCTGGACGTAAATACATGTGTTAATGCGAGTCGTAGGATCGTAACTTTATTATCTTTACTGCCGGATACCTTACTCGCAATAATTTTTCGAGGTGTCTTTAGAGCCTTACACATAACGCATTTTTAACCGCATTAAACTCCACGGACCATTCGAAAGCGAACCATATCACGCAGACACGTTCTTAATGAACTAAGCCACAGTCTGCGTAAGTACAATTGCAACTATTTAAAAATAAAACTTTGATATACATACTTGTACATACCTAACAAGTCTAAAATATATTGTGTATTAGTTGTTTAAAAAATCGGAAGGAAAACAGCGAATTCTCAAGCGTGTTCAGCAAACATTACATAAATTGTTAATGTAATCTTAGCGTTATGTGATATAATTATTAATTATTGATTTGGTACTTATCTCGAGTGCGTTTAGCAACTTTCTATATGATTTCTATCTAACTTAATAATTTTGTACATATAATGCATTATATTGAATATATTGCATTGAATATATTACATAGAATGGAATAGCTATCCGAAGGCGGTATTTATCCATATGTGTGTTTGTGTATAAATTTTTTATTTGTACATATATACAAGATGTTAAGCGCAACGGTCCGCATGATCTTTGATACGTTTTCGACAGTTCATGAACGTTTATCTGTTTCATGCAAACTGTCACATGCAGTAAATAAATTTCAAAAATAATTTTTTTTTTCATAAAGAAATCAATGTCGATTTGGATTTTTTAAATGACTACTGAGTCTGTAACACTTTAACTAATTCACTCCGTATAATAAAAGTGACTTGAACTTTTGACAACACTTTAATATTTTTATGCACAGAGAACAATGAGATGAATTACTCGGTGTGAAAAAGCATGATCCAAAAATTATGCAATTTGCAATTATCTTCTTCGAAAAGGAATCATTTATTCAATTACATCAAGTAATTTATCTCATCATTCTGAGCATAAAAATATTACGGTATAGTTGTTAAAAAATGAATAGTTTACAAGATGTTTTATAATTTTCTGTCAAAATATGTCAGAATAAAGTATAAAATATCTTTTAAGCATAAATTATAACTATTAACTTTTCAACAACTCTATCATACTTTTACATAGGGAATAATTAGAGAAATTATGTAAAAAGAATTATATAATTTTCCATTTTAAAAAATGGCATTGACCTTTATGTGATTTTGAAAAATCAATTTTTTCAAAATTAATTTTAACATTATTTGTCCCCCTTCAAGCCATACAACTTTTATATAAAACATTTTTCTGTAAAATGTATTGTTCCAGAGATATTTGAAATCGTCATTTAAAATGGGACACCATGTATATGTATGTATACTTATAGGGTCTAATAAGAAGTATAATTTATTGCTCGTGAGTGATATATGATAGCAATGCGTAACATTAGGCTGTCTTTTATTGTTGAATTGGATTCATATATGTATTAATTCGTAGATCTTTATTAGTTTCTTTTTTAAAGTATGATTATTTAAGAAAATCGCAAAATTAGAACACTTCTATTTAATTTAATTTACTCTATCTATCTATCTATCTATCTATCTATCTATCTATCTATCTATCTATCTATCTATCTACAAGTTATGTGGCTATCAAATATTCTGTGTATACACATACACACATACGTGCACGCACATAATCTGTGTAATAATAAAATATCTGAGGACATGCAGCAAAAGAAATTGAGATGAATCACCAAATTGTCAAAGGATTAATAATATTTGTCAATAGAAATAACAAGTTATCATTTTTTAAATAATTCTCTAGTTGTAGTTCTCTAGTCGAAGAACTACAAGAAATATAATTTTGCATACTTAAGATTTTCATGTTTTTTTTTAAATTTCAATATACTTAAACATTTTAGACTGTTAAACAAAATAAAATATTTTTGAACATTTAAATAAAGTAAGAAATATTTAATATTAAATATAAACAATGATGGAAATATTTATGAATATTTCCATCATTCTCAATATTGAATTTAATGTCAAGTAATTGATCCAATTGCTTTGTAAATAATACAGGTAGTGTCGATTTTGAATGTAACATCTCTTTATAATTCGATCAGAGTACTCCTTTAGAAAATGAGGTGTTTTGAGCTCATAAATGTTAGAAATTATTATATCGATATAAAGAGAGAATTAAAAGCAATATACATTTGTAAGATATATAATCGATGGGATTATTATCTTTAACCTAAATAATAATTATTAAATTAATTGCACAATAGTTATATATTTTACACGTAATTGGGACAATATTAATATTGCTATATGAATAGATCTGATTATATTTTCGCTTTTAATTGTGCTCTGATATATTTGTATACACTAATCAAATGTGTTTATTAATAAAACGAGTTGTCGTTTAGAAATAAATTTCTATTTATAAAAAATGTTAATGCGTTTAATAAATGTATTATATAAAAAATATGTACACCACGCGCTCATATATGTACACATGATAAATATACACGGCGAATTATTTTTACTCAATCTTCTTTTCGTGTACATGATGTATGTAATAGTTTTACAATATCAACAATACATCTTTATAATGAAATTACATATACATATACACAGCATACATTGAGATACAAATTTCTAATCATATTTGTGGAATGTCAAATAACGATAATAATGTTAATGCGATACAGTAACAATAGTATTAGCAAATGTATGTATGTCCTTGTATGCATATGCGTGTACGCATATATGCACGCACGCACGCGAGAGAGAGAGAGAGAGAGAGAGGGGGGGGGAGGGTATCTTGAAATTCGAGAATAATAAGATCATGACATAAAAGTAATTATTAGTTTTACTTTACACCTTAGGTATATTTTTGAAAAATACTTTATAAGAAAAAAACGCACGTATTTTCATTACTTAATTTTTCATGATCTCATACCGTAATCTCATTATTCTTGAATTTCGGGACATCTATATATACAACGCGTGTATAATATATATAATTCTATTTATACTTTACTGCATAAATATTTATGTTTCTATTCGTATTTTTGAAGTATATATTTAATCACATTTTTTCCCAAACATTTTATGGAAAATTTAAATACTAGTCATAGCGAGTATCATAAGTTAAATATCAAAGTGCATCAATCATATCATAATTATAACAAATTATCTCGAGTCATAAAGTATACTTAACTTTAATGGCAAATATAAGTGGCAGAAATCAAATAAACATTATGACTGACAAGGAAACCAACGTAGGTGCCACCTTTCGAGTTTGATGAGCTTTTAATGTTGTTTTCTAGCTCAAAATAAAGGGCACGCATTTTTCTTATACGTGCCCAATTGCATGTTTAAGGGTGAAACATCTCTTTGGAAAAAATCGATTTTTTTCCTCTCGAGGCGAATATTGTCGAAAGTATAAAAGATATAAAAAATTGTTTCAATAAAAGTTGATAGGTTTCAAGAATAAGTACTATAAAGTTATAACAAAAAATACTTTTTCAAATATCCCCACCACTTAATTTTTTGTTCAAAATTTTGAAATGTTTTATTAACAAATTATAGTATTCTTGAAGTCAACTTTTGTTGGAAAAAATTTTTTCTATCTTTTATAGTTTCAACGATATTCGTCTTGAAAGGAAAAAAAAAACTAATTTTTTTCAAAGGGGTGTTACCCCCTAAACATGCGATTGGGCACGTATAAAAAATACATATGCCTTACTTTGAGCTAGAAAACAATGTATTAAAAGCTCATCAAAATCGGAGGGGAACACCTACGTGGGTTTCCTTTTAAGAAAGTAAATGCCTTTTATTGTCAAAATCTATTCCGTCTAAATATTGGCAATCATTCCGCAACGCCTGAATTCTAGAAATGCATACATCTACGAATCTGCGAACATGCGCTGTCTTATCGATTGTAAAAACACGAATGAAAATATCAACAACTCAACGAATCAACAAATATGAGAAATAGCTTGTAATTTGTATATGTAAATCGATTCAAACTATACTATAAAATTGATCCTTACCATTTTATCACGTAAATCATCGTAACGTATTAACGTTACTGAGAATGTTACTTATGTTTCATTAGCTGCCAGTATTCATTAAGAATACAATAATTCGTATTTATCGTATTGAAAAAAGGAGGTGAAATTAGAAGGAATAACATTTTGGTGCGCTTTAAAAAATAAACACCTTTAGATATTTCAGCTATTGCTCGATACTACATACAGTATACGAAACTATATACTGTGTGATGTTACACTTGTTATTAACGAGGAATTATAAAGAACACTAATTGTTGATTGCGATATTTCAGAGTATGTAATTGTCCACCATCCGTGCAGTTAATGATTGTAAAATACGTGCCTTCTCGTCGTGTTGTCTGTTTTTTACAATAACGATACGAAACACATGTATCCAATTTTATTATATTAAATTTCAGATGTTGATTCTGCAACTCGTAGTGCGCAAAACGCATCGCTATCTCTAGTTAGATCTCGAATTCTAATTGCGATTTTGGAAATGTAACTATAATTTTTCTCACGTTTTTCGTTATTCATATTTATTAATATTATGTACTCTTTTCCTTCTTTAAATGCAAAGCGCTCGCTTGATATATATACCTATATCTAAGAAAATCAAGTTTCTTCATCTCTTTTGTGATCGCTTTATATTCGATAGATGTTATCTATAATTATTATAGAAATCGTAATTACTACGTCTTCTATGCGACGTTGTACTATGACATCAAAATGGATTATAAAAAAAAATATATACATGTATTATTTCAAAATTGAGTTTGTATTCTTCAAACTTCTTCTCACGTTGTTTAACATCATCACAATATCATTAATCATCAATAAATTTATAATCATATAATATCATTTATTGCAATACATGTCTTTTACTTGCTAATTGAATTACGCGCATATTGAATTACGGAATTTCAAAGGGAAGAAATCACATGGATTTCTCTTTCTTGCGACATACTACATTCAGATGTTTGAATTGTTTCTTGTGCCACACTCTTGAATAGAATCAAATCAGAATAAAATCGTGAAGGATGTGAAATCCGTCTACAAACTTGACTTTTAATTTATATGGTAGCATGCAAAAAGCAAATCTTAATGTTACCTTATGGTACAATGTACTGAAAGAGAATTAAATTACACGATTTCTCACTTTTAATTTTATAATTCAATATGACTTTCAAGCGAGCGAAAAACTCGCTTGAGCAAGCGACCTACTTACGTTTAATACACGAAGGCTATAAATTAGCAACATTTGAAATTGCACGAGCCGCGTCAATCGTTGATTCGCTAAAAGAAAAAGAGATTGCGCAGAGAATGAAATGAGACGAAAATAAGATAAGAAAATCAACAATCCCACCGTGATAATATCTTATTTCTGTGATTTCTTATATCTTATGTTTGTGAAATTTCTCAACCTACGAACCGATAGGAATGATCTTGCTAGAAACACTCTGGTCCGCTATGACAAGTGGTTTCACTTGATGGTTGATATAGAGGTTGAAAGGCTCACCGTTCGCTTTCAGGATACTCTCTACGTGGTTGTACCGGCGTTGGAGCTTGGCATACTTGGCAAACTCGTCCACCATGGAAAGTCCTGTCATATCCTCTTTCAACGTGTTCAGCTCTTTCCGCAGCTCAACATCACATCTCTTTTGCGCGACGACACGTGATGAAATCTGTATTTTATACAACACACACACACACACACACATACAGAATACTACGAGCACGAAGCAGCTTTGATACAATTAAGAAATCTGCATTTACAAGAATACTAAGTATTCTCTTACTCAATCTTAGTACAAGCAATTATCTATTAAAATTAAAAAAAAAACGCTCCTATCAAGTACAGATTTGTCCAAGATACTTACAAATCTGATCAGAAACGGTGCAATATTATCCAAAATACAGCTAAGAGTGAAAATCACGAGTAAATCCATGGCTGTGACCACACGAGATAATCTAACCTAACCTATATTAGCAACTTGATAATTATTTTCTCAATTTGTTTTCATTCTTTGGTTTCGTTTGCGTGTAATTTTAACTTTCAAATTTCGGCATCTCTCGTCGCGCGGAGATTCGCAAATGCAAGACAAAGGATCGCGCGCGCGACAAAATCAGACAAAATTGACATTGAATAAACGTGAGAGAAAACGACAATAAAGCACGAAGCAAGTAGCCGGTAGCACACGTGTAAGCACGAATCGACAAAATGTCACTAGTTGATGACGACACGCGGGCGCGACGCTAGCATACTTTCAAATGCCCGAACGTAATGTGCTAGCATCAACTGGATCTAAAGGTAAGAATGGGTAAAGAACTAATCGTCGAGGAAACGCTCTTCCCCCCCGCGTTTGATTGTTCAACAAGCGGATCATGCTATCGAATGTATTCACAGACTGGTTTGTAGAATAGGTCTCGTTTGAAAGTTCTTTTTTTTTTTCAAATTTTCTTTCAACTCTTTCAACGAGATAAGTCTGTTCTGTAAATGAATAGCATTTTTATTCTCGCTGCCAGCTATTTGTTATCTATTGAGCTTTTTTTAAATCGCTCTTCTTAATCTCTCGCATTTTACTAATGTATTTGAAATAAAACTGCAACGTAATCACGTAGCTGTCCTTTATAAAAAAAAACCGAGAAAGGAATAGGTGTAAAAGATCGTTCTATCTTGTACGATCCTCTAAGCGACGAATGTCTCAGATGTGTAATGTAAACCGTTCGATTGACAGAGGGTAAAATGACCACGTTAAATTTTAACGTCCATCACTCCAGTAATTTCGGCGTATCGATAGAAGAGGGGGAGGGGGGAGGGGAAGAAGAAAAAAAAGACGTTTCAACATATGTAATTCGAAGTAAAAAACATTTTACTCGACTCCTCTAAACGTATACGGATTCAAAGTTAAGCCTCTCAAGGAGTGAGCCGCTTGGGATCGCGCGGAAACATGGACACTTTACGAATGTTGTCCAGGCCGAGGTAGAGCATTACTACGCGTTCCATGCCTATGCCACCACCAGCGTGCGGCGGACAACCATATCTAAAGGCGTCAATATACGACTTGATTTTCTCGATGTCTGAAACAAACGACTTTCTTGTTACTTGCATCATTTCTGAAATTTTCGCAAATCTCAGACTCTCAGTCCGCGTCGATTCAGATCTCTCTAAAATGTAATTGCACGAATAAGCAATTGCGAGAGTTCTCATGCAAATATTTTGCTTACCAATTCCATGATGCTTGGCGCGTTCGGTAAGAAAATCCGGATCATGAATACGTTGCGCGCCAGATATGATTTCCTCACCTCGCATAAACATGTCGTATGAATTGGACACTTTCTATAAAGCAAGATCGATACATGTTGAGACAAGGAAAAAAATACTGGGCGACTTTAAGCACTAAGCACATCTAAGAATACTTGCAGGGTTATTTGGATCCGGCATGGTATAGAAAGGTCTTACAGCGAGAGGATACTTGTCCAAGATGTAAAAGTCTGTGTCGTACTGAAAAAAAAATCGACAGGATTTTATACTTTTGTACTTGTCTATTTATATTTATTATCAACTCTGTTGAGCTTTGTACATTTTCTAAAATTGTCTTACTTTGCTCTTGACGAGTTTTCCCAAGAGTTTTTCATCCGGCGTCGACAGATCGTCCTCTTCCCCCAGAGTCACACCAGCTTCCGCCAACAACTCGATCGCCTGTGGATACTCCAGTCTCAAGGGTGGATCGAGAAACTTGAAAGGCTCCACCGGATACTGTTGGCTGACTGCAGCTATTTCGTCTGCATAACTGTTGACGCGCCACAAAAATCAAGTAGTACATTAATGTCATAAATTGCGAAAATTCATAGGTAAGTAAGTAGATGGATGTATGTATACACATCGAGAACGCGAAAGAACAAGCGTAAATATTATATATATATATATATATATATATATATATTGTACTTGTAACTAACTTGTCGCGTAAGCCTTTAAACAGCTCGATGAACATCTGTCCAATGGTATCTATCACCTCGCGATAGTGATACTTGAAAGCCATTTCCAGATCAAGGCCTACAAATTCTGTCAAATGTCTGTGCGTATTGGAATCTTCTGCTCTGAAAACTAATCGCAACATTCTCTCAGCAAGAGTCTTGTTAAGATATTAAATTTATGAAGAAGAATATCGTATCTAGTCTAGAGAATCCTCTAAAAACTTGATTCCTCGGGACACCGGGAAAAACTCTTTCTCACGTCACAGCCTATCGATTTGGTACGTAGGAAGAAAACGTAATGTGCAGCCAATCGAAACGACCGTTGCGCACATCTATTGAAATAAAAGTGGAAAGAAGAGTCACAAGAATAGAGCAACCATTTGAATTAATTTGAATACCGATGAATTAAGAGTATAGAGTTATAG
>VBVQ01002727.1:0-23132 GCA_011636635.1 Tetramorium simillimum
TAAGAGACAGATTCTATATTCCTACAATATTCTTTTCACTGTTACATTTCTACTCATTCCTGATTCGCATGTACATGAGTAAAAAATAAATCGTAAGTCCTAACAAATAAAATAATTGATACTGATTTATCGAACTATGCACTACATAAAGCAAATTAATTTTAAAAAATTAGTCTTCTGCAAAAATGCAGAATTTTTAATTATTTGCGAATGTAACAACCGTTTTAATATTATATTTATATAAAATACGCGAGATATACACACAGAAAAATATACTACCTACGAGTAAATATACTTGTTCTAAATATTTAGTAAGTTTATATATCCGCAAATCTATTATAAAATCATTATAAACATCACATTTACTTAAAATATATTCTTGTAAATATAGACTTGTGACGAGTATATCTTAAATATTTTTCTGTGTGTACCTTTAAATATATTTCGTTTTTAGAAAAGTTTATATATGACTTACGCTATTTTATCGTGTGGTAGTTCAAATATTAATGTTAATGTCGTTATATCCGTGATACATCTATTTGCGAACTCTGCTATTTCCTTTTATACCTCTTCCGTTCGAAAAACGCGTTGTTCGATTACGGATATGACCGGAAGAGGTCTGATATTTCCAGCGTTAATTGCGAGGGAGATGATCGTCCGATTTGTTCCGTAGGCAAACTCCCCGGCCCCGGGATAACAGCGAGCGTCTCCGTGAAATACTGAGGAAGTTCCGCGCCGGATCGCGCCGTTATACCCCCGATAAGCTCGTATTTTCTCGGACGCCAGACCCGACGCACCCCTTACGAGCGCGCCATCATTCATACATCGTCGATTACCCAAAATAGATTTAATCAACGAGGCATTTTCGCAGCCACGAGGATATATGCCGCCGCCCCCGCCCCCTCCCTCTCTTCGCTTTGTGGTCCCTTCTCTTCGTTCCGATCATGACGAATCGGTGAGATCGGCCGCATATGCACTCGTGCGAACGCAAACACGCGACCCCCGCTGCGTCGATATTACATGGCATTCGGAACATATCGATACGTCACCAGAATCGTGCAGCACGGATATATACGTGTGTTCCTATTTAAGTATAATGGTAGAGCGTACCGTTCACCATCGAGGGTTAGGCGTCAGCCTGAAGTTTCGTTATTCAATAGCAATCCCAGGCATTGGTAAGTTACCAAAATTGCGGAGGGAATGACCAGAGATGTTATATTCAATTGTAATGATAGCCGTTCCAATTACGATGGAATTATTAAATACGCCGGCTCGTCATCGATACCATCATTAGTGGAGAACAACGTGCACGAGCATGTCGCAATTAGGTGCGTAAATAATTCCATGGTATAATTATGTCCGACTCTAAAAACTCTATGAAATTTTTTACGCCGGTCTAACTTGTAAAGCTGCACTTCTCAATAAATCAATTTTCAAACAAATGAAAAAAATTATCGGGCGTCTCATACACACGTCTGGAAAAAATGTATACACGTACTGTTATATTAATCTTCGATCATACGGACCATAAATCAAGCACCACAATAATTTTCGCACGATTTTACGACATACGTGCGAAGCAATAAGGCCGCACTGATTGGCAATTCTGCGTGATCGAATCATCGTCGACGAGCGCGGTAACTGTTGGAATCGTAGCGAGCAGAATAACAGCTTTGACGGACCGCAAAAGAGTGTAAATGTAACATTACGATCATTGCAACGTAGATATCAAGAAAGTTACGACAATCATATCGTTATGAACAAAGTGGTATAACTTAGCCGCGATGCAATAAGAATATTCTCTATTACTGACTAAACGCATCAGCATAATGTGCAATATATTCAGAGATCGTCAAGATAGGAAAAAATATAAAAGCTTGTTTTCATACAGGAACTAAATAAGAAATAAAATGTAACGTTATTGATATAAAAAGTGACAACTATTAAAATGATAAATCATATTACATGTAATTAAAAGATTTTTCAAAACATCATTAGATTTTTATATAAATTTTTTCAACGATAAATATATGTTCAAACTTAATTTTTTCGTGTTTAATCTTTGCGCTCAGGCGATCTTGCGCAAATATTCGGTATCATCACATAATTATCAGGTTCTAAATAATCTGTAGAGAAAAAGGTAAAAAATAAACTTATGTCTAAGCATCGTATTAATTCTCAATAATCTTTTTTTGCTGGATCTATCAGGAAAAAAAAAACGTAATTTTGCATATTTGCATAAAAAAGTAGCATGCGCCCTGCACAATTTCTGCATTTGAAAAGGAGAATTACGTAAATGAAGATCAAGGCAGCGCATTTTGCGCAAAAAATCCCCCCCCCCCGGTCAGACATCGGCTTTGCGTCCTCCGTTGCGCGCTCGCCTTCCGCACGCGTGCGTCGTACGTACTTACAACGGCGGAAACGAATAGTTTCGCACCGCGTAATGATTTTCGGCGCTCATGCGTGAGCGGGCAGACGCGTGTGCGTGAACTAAAACGATTAGGAAGGTGAGAGCTAACGCCGTATCACCCCCGCGAGAGAGAGCAGACGTGGCGGTGTAAGGGGCGAAACGGCAACTTGGCGCGGAACTGAATTACGTATAATTGGCCTGGCGAGTTTAAAATATATTTTCGGTGATGCGATTCCGCGTCTCTCAGAGGAACGGCCATTAGTCCAGCCGCTCGCCTAACTGCATGCTCGTTACGCGCTCAAGTTGACGACGGCAATCCCATTTCCGTAATCCGAGTCTGCCATTGTCTCGGCCGATACGCGGGATGATTAGAGGCATGGGCAAATTCCGGAGAATTTAGATCGCGAAGGAACCCGTGAGAGCCACCAAACGACGATCTCTCTCCGCAATTGAAACGTTCTTCGATTTGCGAGCTCGAAAACACTTGGAAAAAAGAGCGAGTCTATATTTAAAATTGCACATGCATACACAGAAAAATATTTATTCTACAGACGAGAAAAGCAATTACTTATTTTATTTTGTTTTAAGTAATAGTTTTTTTCAGCTAAAAATATTTTCTTGATACTAGATTAAAATATACTCGTTACAAGTCCAGAATGTCTTAAATAAATATGATGCTTATGCTTATATGACTTTATGATAGATTTGCGGATATATAAATTTATCAAACATTTAAACTAAGTATATTTACTCGTAGGTAGTATATATTTTTCTGTATATTCATAATTTCAACAAGCACAATGTCCGTACAAGCGCAATATCCGTGAATGCGACGCTCTTATCGTGCAATTTTTCTATTTTGTTACACGCGAACGAATGTCAAGGTCTATCACAAATACAACATCTCTACGGTCTGCATTTTTGGATAAATACTTATAATATTTTTACCTTCAATAGACAATGATAATAATAATTTACATAATACGCGCACACGTTTAAAAGAGTCTTACGCGATTTTTTGCTCATTTCGATGAAATATTCATCCACGCATTTTCTGCAACTCCCGCATTACGCGAGCGGTCGAATAATCCTCTTTCGGACAGACATTATTAAATTTGTAACTCGATGTTGCATTAAAAGAACATCGGCGGCAAAGCGTAGTCGAAACTTTAAAAATTTTCATGGTTTATATCAAATTTCATGTAGAATTAATTTTAAAATAAGTACGAATTCCATTGTATCTCTTTCCATATTTTTAACATAGCTCCCGCAAAGCAGAAATTTCCATGCATTACATTATTATGAATAACAATTAATTACAGATCTTCTGCAAAAACTGCAGACGATAACGAGACTGTTAGTGTACGCAAATAAATTCTAGAACATAATAATTGTACAAATATTTCCATGCTAACAAAATTTCAATTTCTTTAAATATTATTTTTAATATTTCTCGTATTGAAAAAATTATAATGATCACAAACAAAATAAGTAAAATGTATCTATAAAAGGAAAAGAGAATCTTTGCAAGGACTCTAGCACGGGACACGAATGCGCCGCATAATTACCGATCAACAATCCCACAGGGAACGCCGGCCAGCATAGTTCCCTGATAAACGTCCGGCGGGGTTATTGCGAGCTCACCAATAAAATAGTTGTTCTGCGGGCCAATGAATGGGCCCCGGTCGCGAAGTTAACTAGTGGCCCCGAGTGTCTCCCACGTGGAAACTATCAACGAACAATTCCGAAATCACCTAGTCCGCAATGGTACCCGCGGGATGCAAACTAGGACGACGGCCGCTTCGCTGTTACTGAGAAGGATGTGGTACGCAGAGGAAATGAAGGCACGAGGAAAAAACAAGGGAGCGGAGAAGGATGAGGATAGAAAGGAAATAAAATACAATCAAGCGAAAAAAAGAACAGCAGAGTGAGAGGAAATAGAACGGGTGGAACAGGGGATAAAGAGAAGGAAAAGACGAGTGAAGAAAACGAAGAAATTAAGAGTGAAAGGAAGTAAAAGGGTAAAGGAAGAGACAGCAAAATGAGCATAAAGAAAACAGGAAAGACGAGAAATGAAGGAATAACGATGAGTGGAGAAAACGAGAAAGATGAGGGGAAGTAAATAATAAGCAATAAGATAAATGAGAGGAAAACTAGAAAGACGGGAAACTGAGAAATGAGAAAATATAAGTGGCAATTGGAAAACAATTGAAGAGTTGGAGAATATCAGTAAGAGGGAAGAGAGACAGGAGAAAGCGATAGACGCTGTCTAGCGAGTGCAAGCAAAGACAGAAAGAAAAGGAGAAGAGAAAATCGAGAGAATGATGGAAAGGGAAATAGACAAAGAGAGAGAAAAGGAGGGGGGCAATGGTGGTCGGAAGAGCTGTCGGAGCCACCTATTATCGGGAAATTAAAGGCAGTAACTCATCTCGGGACTTCTATTAGACTTTCCCTGGTCAGGGCGGTCGATATTACTTTCGATATGAACGAGCCACTAAATTAATATCCACAATGCACTGGCAATTATGAACGGCCCTTATTCCACCCCTTCTCCAGTTGTCGACGATATCGAGGGTGCGTCGATTATACGTGCCGACACCACGATTTTCAAGACGCATTCAGGGGATATTGCGCGACCGATAATCTAATGATTGATGATTCAAGTAAAATAGCATCATTGATCCTCGTTAAATGGCACAAAGGCTAAAACAATAATTTTATGTCACATGTGAATGAATAAAAACAAAAAGTAACAATTTATGGAATATTAATAAGTAAGAATATTAATATATAAAATAAAAAATATAAATTACTATTATATTATAACGACAAAGATTGAATATTAATAATCTCCTACCATAAAACGGTAAAAATATTTTAGATAAAATATTTCGGATATAAAAAAATATTACAAAATTCCATTTCAAACAAAGCGTTCTACGCGTGCACCAATACAAATTCCATAATGTGTTCTTCAAAGTGGAAAGATTTTAATAAAAAAGATTGAGATTTTTTGATATTGAATTTCCAGGAAAAATTTCTGCCAGTCCGTGTTACTGGAAAATCCTGACAGTACCCATGCATATACGGATTATCAGGGACGCCTTGTGAATCGACGAGGCGAAAGCTCTCGTAGCACTGCGACAGCGTGCCTTCCGATAACACGCACGTGCTGACCGGGAAAGAGACAGAGTGCGGCACGCGCTGGACCGAAAGGAAAGACGGTTCTGCGACGTCAGCGTGACCGTGCGGGATGACCGCGGTCTTCCTGCAGATTTATGTGGATACGCGGAAAGCAACGCAGCTTTTTCTAATTCGATAAGGCCGTCGGCCTATCCACGAAATTGGCCGAGCATGTTCGCTCGATTATGGATGTCGCAAGAATGACGCAAGAAAGCGCATTTGTGTTTCGGGATTAGATGGAGTTTTGCGAAGTAATTTCGTATTATCACTCCATTTAGATATTTTGACGTACCCTTCGGAATAAATAAAGTATTAAAGAACATAAGAACAAAAAACACTGTTTTTAAAACAGTACATAAATATTACGTAAAGAAGTAAGCTATTTAGACTTATTGAAAAGAATATTATTTTATTAATTAATTTAGTGATAACAATTAATGATTTTGAAGAATAATTAATTGGTATCATTAAATGCACAAGCTTATTGTTAGTATAATAATACCGACTCTTTAAAGTTAGATGCTTAAAAATACATAGCTCCCTATAAAATATTTTTGCGACCTCCATGTCATATTCAATTTAGCTTTTTTTCGATACGTCACGCTTGTTTCGCTCAAAGCAACGATCAATGACGATTTCGAGGATTTCCGGTAATTCTGCCGAGGGATAACATCTGCGACTGGCACGTTTACACGACGCGTTTTCCGCCAGTCACGATTATTGATTTTCGTTCCCGAAGTCTCCCGAAATTTTTATAACACGCGTAATTATAACCATTGTCGTGTACCATTGATAAATAGTTATATTCGGCGCATTTAAATGATTTAGTCTGATTTAATTGCAACACGATGCGATTTGCAAGAATTTATTTACAAGAAATATCAAAGATAAATTGTCTAGAAATAATTTTATAAAAATATATTGAGAAGATGGAATTAAATTTGTGAAATCTGTATTTTTATTATTTCTTCAGTTTCTTGCAATATATGGATTCAAATTTTTATCCGTATCTTTAATTATATTAAATGACAATTAAATCAGATTAAATCATTTAAATGCCCGCAATTATACAGATATCAATCTGTACAATATTTAATTACCTTTTATTCTGGTCATTTTGCACGTAAAGTTATAATATTGAAGTCATATTATACATTAAAAGAGACAAAGATATCAATGTTTCGTACACGGTGTCGGAGACAGTCACGACCAATATTCGAGGGTTTCCAATTACGTGGTAGCACTTTGTATCCCGCGCTGCTTCCCTTCCGGCGGAATGACTTTCGTCGAAATGAAAAAGAAACGCGGCGTCGCGTGAAGCGAAAGGATGCGGAATCGGGCGAGACCCTGGCGAGGACTTCGTTCGGCAGACCGTCCGATATTTAGCGGAGCGTGTAAAACACAGGTGACACGCGAAATGTTGCACCGGGTTATATTAATTGCGACGCTCGACAAGGAATTCTTATCAAAGCAGCACGCGGAACAGTGAATACTAACTCTGGTGCTGTTTTCAAATGAACAAAGATATACGTTCTGAGAGAGAGAGAAAGAGAGAGAGAGAGAAAGAGAGATTTGGAATCCGATGGTTGCTCCGAAATTACAATCATCTTGAAATTAATTCATTAATGTCTATTTCTACCAACGCAGATTAACTTTAATCTCGGTTTAACTTACACTGTAAAAAATTTATGTAAAATTACATGTAATTTTGAGACCCACTATAATAGATGTAAATTTTTGTGTGTTTCTTTAAGTTTGCAGTACATAAATAAAAATATTTTTTAATTTGTAAATTTTTTTTACAGTGTATGCAAAAAAAAAAAAACAAATTAGGACATTTTTGCAAAATTTATATAGAGTTTTAAACACGCAAAAATTTACAGTTTTTAGTTGTAAATTTACAATTTAGAGTGGGTCTCAAAACTACCCACTATAACAGGTGTAATTTTACATAAATTTTTTACAGTGTACTTTCTATCTTTTTTTAGTCCTAAGAATTAGAAGAAGATAAAAGTAAGTTAAACCGAGATTAAAGTTAATCTGCATTCGTAGAAATGGACATAAGTACGACAAAATTATTACACACACTTAAGAGATTGTCATGAACTGCTTTAAAATTAATAAATAATTAACTGTCAGTAGCAAAGATTTATTAAGGTTTTTTTTCGTGCATTAAACAGAATATTCAAATAAACTTTTCAAATATAATAAAAGATGAACTAAGAATAAATAAAATTTTTTTGGTATTTTTGAAACATATTATGTACTTATGTTAATTTCAGTCAATGTCTAGTATTCATTATTTCGAGAGTTTATTATATATTAGTTGCTAAAAGTACTTTGTTACAATGGCAATTTTTACAACACCACAGATAGAATTTTATTGCACAACAAATGCATGACAGTTTATAGCTACTGACTAGTGAAGCAGCTCACGAAATTCTTAATCGTGATCTCAGAGAAGATGTGCGTCCGAAACCTTTTTAAATCTCAACGCGGCATATGGCGGGCACTTGTAGACGACAATATGAATCATGACACTCCTGGTATGCTAATCGGTTGTAACACTGATGAATTTACGATGCGGTGTGACTCTGCCCGCGACTCGTCGGCATTTCGGCCCGAATGGACATATTTCAGCTACATTCGGTCGCTCATACGATGCAGCGACATGACGGTACAAAGCGACCGACTTGACGCGCCAACTACAGGGTGATCCATATCGAATAAGGTATATATATCCCTTCAAAAGTATCGTATTTCACCCATGCGCGATTTAAAATACGTGTGACTTTATTCCACATAAATATTTCATGGATTGTGTCGGGGACATCTCGTTAGCAATAAAGATAAAATAAATCATACTCTTCTCCAAAATAGTTTCAGCGAATTTAACTTCTCAAAGCGGTCTACATAATTTAAAATCAAATGCACACCACTTTTCCGAATGCTCAAATTACGGTTTAAAATATTTAACTCATTGAAATATTAACATATGAGTATTTAGAAGGATTATTTCCTCTCCGCCGAAACAGTCGCAGATTAAATTTCACAGCGCCCTTCTCTCTCTTTCTCACTCTCTCTGGCATTCGTGTCAAATTGCAGTTTTTCAACTTCCAAAATTAATTTAGCGTTTCGTAATGTGCTCTCCGATGCATGTAACTCATCCTGCGTCCTCGGTAAATGAATTTATTCGCGCAGCTTCCCCGACACGCTCGCGACAGCACGTATCTCCTACGCCCACGCAAGTGGGCACGAGTACGGTGCATTACAAGCTGCACCTCGCTTCGCCGAAGGTCACGAATTCCAATAGCTCTTGTGCGGTTTGCACTGTTGAGTTCACCATTCGTTTGTGAATCATCGCGCTCGGACGTTGCCTCGAAATAAGCGAACTGTCCCTTCACCACAAGCATGAAAACATGAATCGTTTTGTTGTTAAGAATTCAGTAATTTATTGCCAGATTATTTAGATAAAAACGTGGAAAGTATTCTACGTATTTTATACAGATAAGCTGCAGAAGAATTCATTCATTTTCTTCAAATATATTTTAAGTTTCTCTAAATCTAAATGAATTTATATTCCGAAATTATTCAAACTATTTCTTCGCTTGAAGTTTTTTAGCTAGTTGTTGAGATACAAAAAAATATTTATTTTTGCGGAAATGAGGAAGAGAAACTTTGTGTTTAAATAACTCGGATAGATCTCAAATAAGAGACTTTTAATAAAACCAGTAATTTCTCTAAATAATACTACATTTCATTTCATCAAAAATTGCACTTCAAAGAGGTGCAAAATCGCAACTCCGGAGGATAGCCGTCGGCTGCACGGTTGGTTTACGCGAGCAGGAAGGAACCGCGATAAGGGAGCTCTCGCCATTTCCGTTCTGAGGGACAACATGGGAAATCGTTCTGTGGAATGAATAAAAAGCGACGCTAATGAGGCCCCTCACGCTCATGGTTTGCGGAAATCGCCCGCCATTCGCGATAAGGGCGATCGAGACGATTCACTTCGCGCAAACATGCAAAACATTTGTTTCTCCTGTCTCTGTACTGCCATAAAATCGCTTAAAGCACATAATTATAAAATTCGCACGTATTATTAATGATTAAATATCTTTATCCGACATACAAGTATCGGTTCATGGAAAGTTATTACATGCATTTATTTTTAAAGATGTAAATAAGGGCAATAATAAAGTGAATGAGCTATCCAGAGCTATTTAATTATAAATTTATTAAATATGTTAATAAATTATAAATTTGCTAAACCGTCCAAGACGGAAACTTGTGCCCCGATAAAAAAAATTCATTAACTTAATTTGAAATGTAATTGCAAATTTATGGTAATAATAAATCTGGCGAGATGCTCTGTTACTTTTTAACTGCGTACTGAAAATAAATGTCGGTCTGTAGGGGAGCGTCGCATAAATCCATGTACGAAGCGGATTCCTGTCTGGAAAGCAAGACGTTCGCAGTCCGCAACACCGTGCGAAATTCATTGCGAGGGGGAGACAAATCAGGCGCGCGAAATTAACAGCGCGCATGCATAATTAACGCTGCTCGCGCAGTCACGCACACGCAATTCCATGTACGTCAAATCGAATCGAATCTATCTTACCCAGTTTGCATCTTGCCTGCCAAAAACTTTTAATGTCTTTTGATTAAATATACTCGTGGCATCAATATCGATCAAGATATAAGTGAATAAAGACATATGCATATATACATTCTTCCCCTGAATTCGAAATTATAGAAAACAATGTCTGTCGAATCTCATCTTTTTAAATACGCTTTTTCATGTACGTCTCGAATATTTTAAAAATGTTAAAAAATGTTTTAATTAAATCAAAAGACTATTTCATAAATTTTACTTGCGATCAAAAGATTTCTAAATTCGTTTAATGTTTACATTGAGATTTACTAGATTTATATAGATGATAAATTTCAATCAGCAAAGATATAAAAAGTATAATTCATTTTTTTTTGTACTATTATAATGTCAGACTTTGCCTGCAACATTGCGCTCGCCGAATAGGAAGACAAGAGAGGGTAAGTTGTAATTGCGCGGTTGCACATGGAAATTGCGAAGCTGCAAATCTGGCGTCTGCCATACAGTTGAGTGGCGTAAAGGACTTAGCCGCGACGACGGCGTCGACTGGTGCGAATGCAATTAACCCTTAACCTGCGACACGAAATTTTGATGCGGTTATCTATAACGCGATTAATTAACAAACTTGCGTAATTCGGCCGCGCCATGTTTCGCTGTGACGCGTAACACGACGAAATCGAAATTAACAACAAATCACGAGGGTGATACGTAACAATTTTCATCCTAACAAGTAATTGCTAATTAATATGATTTCATATCGAGTATTAATTATTTCACAAACAAACCGCAGTGTGCACGATAGTAAACATTATTATGTTACATGATTTATTGCAGTAAGTATCGCGTACTGCAAAAATGTCACAAATTATTCCCATGAAATTAGTTGATACGCTTCATTATATCTCATGTTGCTCATCGATGGTACTATTTAATAAATAAGTACAATAACTCGAGATAACGAAGGGTCTTTCGCACATTTCTTAAGTTTTCATATCTAATAATTTATTTAGCTCGGCCATCGCGCGCGAGAGATAGTTGCAAACAAAAAATCCCAGCGGATATAAACTGCGAAATAGAACGGTGTATTTTGTCTCGCGTCGAGTAGAACACTCTTAATATCACTGTAACCGAAACTGCAAATTCAGCGCCGGCACTCAACGCTGGAAACAGCGACGCCACTTATTTGTCCGTCGACGCAACGCCCGATACTCACGGATCGTGAAAATTCCGGGCGGGCACGTTAATGACCGTTATCGACGACATATGCGGCCGCTGTACCACGTGCGTGGAAAATCCGCAACGCGCCAATAAGGGGGAAAGTTCGACATCTGTCCGCAACGCGGTCGCGGTAATGCGCGCGTATTGCGTCGCGTCCGATAAACGCGACGCTGTGACGTCTTTATGATGCGTGTCGTTCCACACATATTGGAGGACATCCGAAACATTGAGATGAACAGATCATTTACGTCGTGTGATTTACTTTATAGAAATTTATCGCCCTTTTTTGTTTCTGCGGAATGATAAAAAAGAGTTTAGTTTATATTGTTAATAATAAACTATGGGCTGTACTTAATTTTTACATATATATTTTACAAATTACTGTATAAATAATTTATGAGAAATGTGTTATATGTAAGTATTATGAGAAATGTGTTATATGTAAGTTATATGTAAGTTATATGTAAGAAATGTTATGTAAGAAATATTATGAGAAATGTGTTATATGTAAGTATACATTGTTAATATTTACATAATTTGTATCTTATACATATATATGAAAAAATAAGATATTAAGGTTTTATGTATATTTTTCTTGCAACACAATGAAAGTTAAGTCACTATATGTTACTTCTAAGATGATTCTATATATATAGTACTGTAAATTTAGAAAATACATGTATGTGCGTGTTAAAAATTTTTAATAACTTAATAGGAACTTTTGGTCAAGGATTTTTTGTCCTCAATTTAATGTACGCGAAACCAAATCTACCGCAAAAAGATCTCGAACCGAAGTCGTCAAATAATAAATTCACTTCCTTCATTTATGCACGATCTGTTCCATTAATAAACAAATAACGACACATAAAGGGGTTAATGGTCCCCTCCCCCCCCCCTTGTACCGCAATAAAACTCATCTTTCTTACACATCACGACTTGAGCGTGCCACGAAGAGATGTTCGCTGAGATCCACCGCGGAAGAAAGCACAGAAGAAGAAGTGAAGGAAGAAGAAAAAAGGTGCTCGGCGCGACGGTGGAGGGAAACGGGAAGAGAAGAGAGTAAGCCGAACGCGAAGGAACGAAGAGCGTCGAGTGTATCTCGCAGTACAGTAGCCACACCGAAGGTGTATTCATAGCGGGGCCCAAAGTGTTGGATGCTCGTGGGACGTTCGGGCCCCTCGCAGAAACACGATGGAGACGGTAGGGCAGAAGAGAGAGCACGAGGAGAAGAGGGACCAGGGTATCGGGAGGGAGTCAGCGCGTTCCGTCTTACCTTGTAATTTACTCACCGCGGGCCTCAGGCTATCCATCTCGTGGCATAACTCAGGGATGGACCCCGACGGGCCCCTGAAATGTCGCCTCGCGAGGGGTGCTGCGTAATCTCTCGTAGCGTTGTGAACGCAACTTACTGAACTTATTCCAACTTTTTTGAGGCAAGTCTTTTGGCTCTTCCTCGAAACGATCTAAAGATACCGACAAGTATCAACGATACTTTGTAAATTTATAATGAAGAAGTATACCTTATAATGATTTACATGTTACACGCAAAAAAATGATTAGCCAAGGAAGCTAAAATATAACTGGCAGTTAAGATCAATGTTTCATCAAAATTGGGACAGCTAATGTTGTTACTACCAAAGCTCAATCTCTAAACTAGTTAATGACATTTAGCTAACATTACTAAGTTATTTTTTTGCGTATATGTATTTTACAAATAAAAAAGAATAAAAAAAATTAACTTCTTAAAAATGTTTTTATATAATTTACTATTTACTAATTTATACTTTCCTATCTCTTTCCTTCTAGTAAGTGGAACTTTTTCTGCCAATCAGCACTATTTTATTATTATTTACTCCGCATTATATATTATTTTACTAATGATATAATTATGTCTTTCCTTTAAATTAAATACCAGAAATTAAAAAATTAGAGAAATTAACATGCATGCAGTAATTGTATCAAAGAAATATTTATAATATATGCATTTTTATTTTAATATTTAATATCTTAAAATAATGAAACGGGAAGAGAAGAATGAAAAATTTTTAGAATGAAAAATATAATTATATTATTCTAAAAATATGTCTTTAATAATATCTAATCATTTTATTATTCAATCACGTAGAAGATATAATTGTTGCAAAACAACCGTCATAAATTAAAGTTGCATAACTCAAATTATATGGTCCGAAAATTAATACCGCGATTATAGAATTGTAATCTTTTTTAAACAGATTGCAGTTTCAAACGATTGGTGATTTACATATTTATATTTGAGAAAAATGAATGTGAAAATTGGTTGTAAACATGGACATAGTATGTCTATGGTTGTAAATGCAACAGTTACGTAAAATTTATATTGAAATTCTTGTGCGAAACACGCACCTGACTACAGAAGTAAAAGTATTTTTAGAAAAATTAATATTGATATTAATTTCAACATTAACTTTAATTAAAATTAAATTTAATCAAAATTGATTTTAAGATATCTAGTTAACATTTATTTATATGACAAAGCAAATTTCGACAAGTAGAGCGAAATTATGTGAATACCCAGTATATCAGAAAAAAATAGTGTAGTTAATAAAATTAGTACAAAACACAGTAAAATATGATTACAAATCATGACTTGAATTGTTCGTTCTATAAATCTTCTATAGATTGTATAAAATTTTATAAAATCTATAACTTTTCTAAGATTTGTTTATAACCCGATTTTATCACGCTTTGATGGTAACGATATGGAAAATAGATAGATGGATTGCGAATTACAACCAGATTAGTAGTCGCGATGTAACTGAACGATTGGCAATGCCACAAAGAAAAACAGTGGTTGTCCGCAGGCGCAACAGCATCACGGAAACAATAGACGCGGATATAACGCAATCATAAATTCTATTATCTCCAATGGCACTATTTGTCACGTTCAGCCGACCAGGACCATCTCTACTTCATAATACACAAGGTGCCCCAAGCAAAACTTTTTCTTGGTTACAAAAATTAAAGGTTTAAATTAAGAATATACATTTATTTCCAGCGAATTACGAAAAGAAACTAAACGAAGCAATTTAATTTTGACAAACTGTTACAAATTAAGATATTGTTTGCATATTTTCGAAGAGATTTCAGATAAATTGGAAAAGTCAACATGGTAGTAGGCCTAAGCTTCGAAAATATTCCCTTTTTAACGGATTCTTTCTTTAACTATTTTATATATTATACAAACATAATTTTTAATAAATTTAATAAATTTCAGTTGCGAAAAGATAATTTTCAATCCTTCAAATTTCTTCAAATTAAAATTCCGAAATATATTTCTTAAACGCAACTATATCATGAGAGGCGTCGCCAATGAAGCATTTTACTTAGCACGTCCCTGTAGTCGAAGGCGAGCTTCAATACGACGCTGCATACGTTTAGCTAAATTACACTCTATATACACCGTTATTATTTCACGGATGCCGTTGATGCCCTCTCACGCCCCCGACGCCTTTTTCCCATCTCTCTCTCGCTCCCTGGACCTTTCCGTCTCTGCCGGGCTGAGGCCCTCGGCCGACGAAAAAGCGGTGGGCCGCGGTAGGTACGTACCTGCTTGTATCACTTCTTGATTGCGTTCAACGTGGGCGAAAAAACGCGCACACGCGAGCACCAATGCGTGCGGGAACGCGGCGACGAGTAAATATTATCGCACAGCTTGCGATTTGCGATTCAGGCGCGACGTTAACCCTCTCGGGAAAAGTGGTCTCATTTGAATCCGCGTACGTTTTTATTTCTTTCTCTCTTGGATACTCAGATTTGTAGTTTAATCTTCGAAGGGTGCCCTAACAAATTCGTCACTGTAAAATGTCTTAAGTCGTTGTCTCGTGGAAATAATACCATCAGCAAAATGTTGATCCATAATATTAAGTATATTCCCAGCAAACACAACGTTGCATGTAACATACATGTTAGTTGTAATTTCCCACTCAACAATAAAACTATTATATAACATACGTGTTACATAACAGTTATATTGTTGAGGAAATTACAACTAACATGTATGTTACATTTAATGTGTTTGCTGGGTTGTGTATCACAATTTAAAAGTAGACAATAACACAACTTTCTAGTACAGTTTAATGTAATTCAGAAAGAAAATCATACTACAAAAGAAGATATACTTCGCTAGATAAATGAAATATTAATAGCGCTAAAGAGATTAATCTACTGTCCAAGATTACGACTATGTCGTGCACGGTGAGAGGAGAAGATAAATGAATGAGAAAGAAAAATAAATGCGCGAAAGAAAAAGAGAATGTCAAGAAAAATGTAAAGAGTTACATCCTGCAAAAATTATCCTTATTAATGGGCCGAAGTTCGTAGAAATTATTACGACGACAACTGCAAAAGTGCAATAGCGGGGCGCATTTTTCTTCGAAAAAGTTTCACACACTGCGCGTAAATTATATCCAACGCGGCGAGACCTCCGCAGATATATTGTCACTTCGCAAAGATCATATTTTATTCCTTTGACTTCTTTTTTCGGAAAGTCTTATCGCCTAAATCGCCCATTAGCAATCTAATCGTTTAATTAATGATTTAACGGCTTAATCTTCGAAATGCTTTAACGGTTCATTAATCGGTTAAGAGGATTCTGGAAGCCGCTCTGAAAGTACTGCGTAATCTTCCCTAATCAAGGTGTTAAATTATGCACTCAGCAAGAAAGTATACGACAATATATCAGGCAATAATGCATGTTTAAATTTCAACCCGATGATTAAACCCCAACCGGGATAACGCTGATTAGCGGTGCCGAATTCTTCCAGCCGGTCCCCGCGGTTTTTATCTTCCCGCCGAAACGGAGCGAGAGCCCCCCGAATACCGCTGCATAAATTAGCCGTAATTGCAGTTTATACGTATTATCATTATATTGTCGAATTACACTTTATTAGTATTATTATTTCCCAAGTCCTTCTCGCGCCGCCGACGCTTTATCCTCCGGTGCGATAAAAAGTGCGGATCATCGCGGCGCAACGTGGATGCCAACGTAACCGTGTTTCTTCGCGGCATATCCTCATCGTGAAATTTTATTTCGATCGTAAAGCGCAAGATAGAGTTACTTCGAGAATGTTACGAACTATGGCGATTGCACAACAACGATATTAACGTGCGTACGTTCCACAAATTTTTAAGTTTTTATCGACCCCGTTTGCATGTTAATTAATCAAGATCTGCTGTCGATGCAAATAAACTTCCGCTCGCTCGCTCTCGCTCTTTCTCTCTATCTCTCTCACGGTTGGTCGTGCAAAAATCGAGCCGCGCGAAGCGCCCATATACTCTCCGCGCCCAATCTCCGGTGGGCGGGGTGAACCGGATAAGAAATCAAAACGCGCGAGCAGCAATGGATTAGACAGATCCTCTCGCTCCTCTATTATTCATCGGAGTATATCACGCGGCCGCGCGCTCGCCGGGCGCATAAATATGCGCCGGCATCTCGGCGGCCGCGCCGGGGCGAATTTGTATCTCGCCGCATTGCTGTCCGCGCTAATCGATAGATTTGAAAGTCATGGCTCGCGTCGGCCATTTGAATTTCAGATGCGAGATCGCGGGAGCAATATGATGATCTTAGTGGCAGTTTTCAACCGCCCTCCGCGTCGAGGAAGGCCCGGAAAGAAAGGAGGGAAGCAAGAAAATGACTAACGCAGCGGGTGAGCGAATGGACAGTGGAGCTTTATCGTCGGACGTGCGGTAACTTCCGCGAATGCGTTTCGCCGACCTGTAAATCTACGTCAACGCCGCACTCTGGTTTGCTGTGAGTCGCCATTGCTCCTACTCAATATTCGATTGATTTGACTAAAAGAATGAGATAAAATTAGCAACATATTGAGTAAGCTTTATCTATAATTTATCTAATTTAACTTCCATGTTAGTCAAAATTAATGAAATATTGAGTAAGAGCAGAGACGACTTATGGAATATATAAAAATGGCTCAAATTGAGTATAATTTGACATCACGAGTTTAAACAGTGCGTGTGGCCGGCGGTTGATCGGACAACGTACACTCGCGACTGAGAATGCAATCAGTGTAAATTAACTCGGTTATATGTCCGATAAATGTGCTTTATAAAGACGATAATAAACACAAAAGAACCAAGTGTCGCGTAAAAGTTTCTATCTCAAACCCAGTTAAAGAAAAATATATCCACAATATCGACATTTTCAGTATACAGAAAACTTTTCGCTACCGCGAAAGAGTGAAGATCATTTCAGTCTTTGTTCGCGTTCATTCGCGATATCGCAACGAAGATCTCGGCATGATCCTCCGATAAAGACGCGCCGGAACATCGAATGATTCTCAGGGAAGCAACGTCCTAGAAGTTACAAAGGGTCTCTTCCGCGCTCTAAGTAATCAGACATGCAAAATTCTTCTTTTGTACCCCTTCTCATCACCCTTTTCCGCCTCAAGCCAACCCCTCTTTTTTTTCTCATCGCCTTAATCGAACCGCCAGTTGATTTCAACGATACTTTTGGGCACCCATTTGATGACCCAGCAGCCATCGCGTTCCCTTTCTTCCTGCGGGAACTCCGATGAACTCCCAGGCTCATTAGTTGAATCAGTGATATACGGTCCCTTTGCCTCTCCTTCTATCTATTCCTTCCTTCGCAAAAACCTATCGTAATCCGCGACAGCCATTCCCTCGTTCCATCAACGGAAGTTTTTATTCGTATGTAAATGAAGACGATCAGCTATGACTGTAGCACTGACAACTCGATAACTTTATTTAAAAATTGTCAAAGAATGTGCCAATTGCATCTAAAGATATACTTATTCATTCAGGATTTATATTTCTCCAACGATAATTAATTTTCGATATCAATTTTAAAAATGTCAATATTTAATCTCCAAAGTAAAATATGAAGATGTATTTGCAAGCATAAAAATATTATTATTGTGTGCGTCAATTATTTATAATTTCGAAATCAGCGATTATTAATCTTGGTTCTTTTTTGAAAAAAATTAAAAAAAGTTATATTTACATTAATCGATTCATTATTATTCTATTATTAATACATTATGATATACAGCAATTAATAAATGGCAATAGTGGAGCTCGCCTACGAAACATCGGACATTATTGGGTCGCACGCGAGTTTCCGCTTTAAAAAGATTTATTTATCGGCTGCCATGCGAACCGGCAATTAATTATCTCGTCTCGAGTAACGACCGGCGGAATGAGAGGGCGAAATTAATTCAATTTAACACACGCGAGCGCGCGCGCGCGCGGAAGTGCGAGAATTTGGTATCACTCTCCTTCTCGACTTCCTCTATTCTTTTTTTCCCCTCTTTTCTCGCGAAAACGTCAAAAGAGAAACAAACGGGCCGCTGGGCCACTTATGCGCAACGCGCGCGCGCGGCCGGCTGCAATTAAAACTGAGTAACAATTAGACCTAAAGAGCGAAGTTCCGGCCGAATACGTGACCCTCTAAAACCCGAGTGCAAGCGTGAATCCACGAACCTTTTTTTTTTCTCTTTTCCATTCTTCCGGGCCACACTTTCAAACTGCCTTTTTCCCCCCGATTCTTTCTTCCCACTCTCTCAGCCGTGAAACATTGAACTCTTTAACGTGCATCCAATAACCTGCGCGCGGACGAAATAATTTAATTTTCGTTATAGTTATGTTCCCTCAATTAATCCCTCTCTTTTTATACATTCTATGACATATATAATTTCAACATGAAAGGTAGAAAAAACTCGACGTTCTCCGACGAAAACATGAAATTATATTTCAGAGGGATTTTAAAATCTTGGAGATGTAAAATAATTAGAAGAAATTAAAAAAAATAATAAATTAAACTCGCCGTAATTTGACGGCCATCGTCCCGGTATAAATTCACACTAATTTTAACGCGATCCAGAACGCAAAATAATGAGGCGAAACAAATGTACAAGCCGCGACTCGTTGCAGGCCGAGGTAAAAAACAAATTACGCTGCGTATTTCGCGAACACTGTAAAAATCACCACCAGTAAAATCTGATACGCGCTGCGGAATGTGAAACAACCAGTCGCGACTTATGGGATTGGTGAAAATCGGTAAGCATAACATTCCGCGTCGGATGAAGACGCGCGCGGATATGACTTTTAATTCAGTGGAGACAGAAATAAAGGAAAACTGTTGAAGAACGCACCTTACAACTTCCACGCGTCCAATTAACCTCGAGGAAGACATTTAATGATCGACTCGGGATCGCGCACCGATGAGAGGCCGGCGAATCGGATGTACCAAGTGAGACTGTAATGCGCTTCGAGATATGTGTGTAATTATAAGTGTCTCCCGGCTTTACCAAGAATATACTATTATGATACTAGTCTTTAAGGCTCCGTGCAGCTGCAATGATAGGGTGCATCCAAGGACACTATAAATTCAAGGATGAAATGCATTCAATCTTCGAAAGTTCCAATTAATTGAATACCAGAGAAATTAGAGCGCTGTGAGGCAAAGTCGTTTTTATTCAGCATCCTTCCGGCATCGAAATGGTTCCGTCGCCTTAAAGGCGAGCTCTTATTTACTTATTTTTAAAATAGAAACAGTCAGAAGTGATATTGCTCCTAATTGAGAGAACGAAACGATTGTAACTTGAAATTATAAAACAACCAAACCAATGCCATTGCATAGGATCGAATATCTTCCAGGAAGCAGTTTCCCGTAATCGTTTTAAAGACACTTTAATTAAAGTAAATCGTTATGAAAGCGAGCAAAGGGCTTTTGACTTTTAAACTCGGCTCGACATAATAAAGTTCTTTTTCCGCGAGAAGGGAGAAAGGGAGAGAGAGAGAGAGAGAGAGAGAGAGAGAGAGAGAGGAGGAGGAGGAGGAGAGAAAGAGAGAAATATCTTTTGCAGAAGAACTTTTCAGCGCTTCTTAAAGACGACAGTGTAATTAATTTTGACGAGTTGACCTTAAAAAATTCACTGACGATCTTACGACCACGCTTTTGTCTTCATTACATGCTTTAACGCGTTTTCCTCTTTCTGCTTTCCCGCGTCGGTTCCGTAGCAAAACCTGTTTCTAACGAAGACGTGTAACTTATTTTTATGGTTTCTCGCCGCGCGGTTTACGACGAATTTGTGATATGAATCATCTTTCTAGATGTCTTCGCTCTCTCTCTCTCTCTCTCTCTCTAGAAACATTTCGCCGAAGAAGTTGTTAGAGGAGACTATTAGAAATGTTATTAGGATTTAAGGGAGATCAGAAAAATGTTAAAACTTCTCCATCTTATATACTATCTTATATACTACACAAATATACTATGCATACATAATTTGTTCTAAGAAAATTTAAATATAAATCTGTTAACGCAAAAAACTGAAATATTAATAAAATCAACGTACAAACAAGTAAAGAAAAAAAATGAATTACTAACAATTTTGTTATCATTATTTTTGCCGTCATTTCACACTTGTTATCGCTGTCATTCCATCATTTCATCAAAATAACTTATACCCTATATTAATGATACAGACAACTGCTTTACATTGCACCAAGAGCAAGCTTTAAATGATCTAGATTTTGCACAATATTGAAAATATAATTATGCATTACGACAATGGTTGAGTTGAAAAAGGAAGGATGAAGAATAAAATAGTTGATTAAATGCGAGGAACTGGAATTTAGTTTAAATTGAAAGACAGGAGTGGTAGATCGCTCATATAACTTTCTCGAGAGCAACTCGACCAGCTCCGCGATTATATTCCGCAATTCCGCTCGCAGGAGTATAAGTTCTGTGCAATTCTATGTTATTCGATTACGCGCGGTCAGAAGCGTAACTCTCCGAAATTAGAGAAACGAAAGGATCGGCTCCCGCGGGGTCGAACTGTTGATTATTTTTCATTTCTCAGATCCCGTACGTGCGTGGAATCCACCCTTTATTCCTCTCTCTCACTCCCTTTCTTTCACGTTAACCCTTTAAGGGTGCTCGTCACAAATTTGCTACAATCTTTCTTCTACTATCTATCGCTCCAGTGATACTATCAAAAGTCTCTTCTTACCTGTTAGATAAAATCTGTTCTTAATGTCTAATCTTCGTATTTTTCAAACTGTTATACGACATAATTCTTTATACGCGCGCAATAGCTTTGTTTGGGCAAAAAATTCACTGATCACATCGAGAAATGTGTATTTTCATGAATATAAATCGGTTTATTACCAATCCAATTTTCTGCATTTAAAGATTAAAATTCCGACGTTAAACTCACAAAAACTATTAAGGTTCTTTTTTACAATTACGTGTGCTACCAAGGGGCGCGTCTTGGCAAATTAGTCGAAAGGGAACGTTGGACAAAATGCTAATTTTTTTCGCCGGGCGAAAAAATTCCGCTCACGTATCGCGCCGTTAACGAATTGGAAACCGCTAATTAAAGTCACCGGAAGTCCCGATCGCACTCGCGACGCTCTTTGCGCCGCTTTTTACGCGCCCTTCGTCGTTTTCGCTCGGCTCCCGAGGCTGGAAGTAAGCCAAGCGCGAATGTTATCGACAGATTTCGCGATGGGCTCACGGCTCAAGTGCCAACACGCATACATCGAAAGTTCGCTTTCGTGTGGCGATTGTAAAGGAAGCTCTCGAATGCAACGATGCACCAAGTAACTACGTGCGATGTAAATTTCCAATTTTTGTAGCTTATTATTGAGATTACAGAATATTTAACAATATATCACAGGTCGTTGTGATATATTTTTTGTTTAGCTTTTCTACCTGATAATTTTCTATGTACTGTACCACATACAGGAATTATAATTAACATTTATTATACAATTAGCTGCAATATTACCGTATAAAAAAATAATTGCTCGACCGTTATAATTCTTTCTCTTTATATTTCAATTATCATGTACGATAGAAATATTGTTTCTCGTCATTACAATTTATTTATACGTAATTCATAAATCTTCAATTCACGTGTCACGCATCGAGTGTCAATCCAAAAGTCAGTAAAATTCGCTCAATTATTACATTACTAATAGAGCGAAAAGATAATTGATTTTGCGGATGTCGCAATGTTGCCTCTTCGTTGTACAATCAAATAAATTTTTACTCGAATATATTTCGTATTATTATTTCGAGTAACATCCAATGGCATTTGCATGTAAACGTTGATTGACAGCGCTTCGGGGAATTTTCAGTAACGAGAAAATGAGTGTTTATCGTAATTAATAATTATAAAACAAAGACACGTTCATTGAATAGGGGAGAGACTAACGGATTGACGGGCCGCGACGTCGATCGCAGTGACATGCAACGAGAGATATCCATCGGCCGAATGTCGGCGAAATTAATATGCCCGCCAGAGATAACGATTGGGAACTTTAACAAATTAATATCGATAATTTATGCGAATCTAAAAGCCGAGCGCCCTTTTTATTCGTTCCTATTATCTCGTTACAAATGCCAAAGTAATCGTTAAAACAGATACATTAAGGAAGTTCGAGGGTATTACAAAAAAATGAGAGAATGTTATAAAATTTTGGAATATGATTCTTAATAGCGTTATAAAGCTTCATGAATTTTTTTAATTTTTTTTATCGTCATATTATCAACGAATGATTTCATATATTGTGAGTGGTACATTACCGCTAATTTCAAAGAGAAATGTTCACTTTTCTATCGCAAATAAGTATAAACTTTTTGACGGTAAAAAGAATTTAAAAAATTCATGGAGCTTTATAACGCTATTA
>VBVQ01002728.1:0-23129 GCA_011636635.1 Tetramorium simillimum
CTCCCTCCCGCCCGTCCCGTTCTCCCATCCCGCCTCTTACATCGAGCTGCCACCCCGTACGCCTCCTTCTCGTGCCAACTCTAAAGCGCGACGAATGGCCATCGGTACCACATACACGAAAACGAAAAACTTTCTCGTTGCACGTACCGGCATGCCCGTCCACTTTTCTGTCCGGGCCTTTATCGATCGTGTCTCTTTGTGCGTGGACGCGCTTTCTCGCGCCGTCCCCGACTTCCCTCGTGCTCTTGCATTTTCTACATTGCCCGCTCCTTCATTGTCTGTCCTCGAGTTGTTATTTACGCGGGCGTAGCGGACGTGCACTGATCATGACTATGTAAAATGTATATTAGAACGCTGAAAAGAACGTGCTTTAAACCTCGGACGCTCCAAGTTAATGTAAATAGGAATGCAAAATCGCAAAATAGCTGAATGGCACACGCGTTGTTCAACCGAGCACATTACAAAGGAGCATCGTGTAGAACTAATTGACTCGCAAAAAGCATTGCACCCGGGTGATAAATGTAATTACGTTTTCACAATTTATTTACTACGTATATCCTACTTATTCGTCCAGCGGAATGGATAACAATGACCTTAAAATGTCGCGGGGTTTCCTCGTTTCCTCGTCGTTGCAAACCCTCTCTAATAAAATATATGATGCAATTTCGTTATGCCGAGAACCCGACTACGTGCACTTTGAAATGCGGTATTTTAACGCTACGTTGTATAACATTGTATCATATTTCGCGGAGTAGCGCACGGCGAGGCAATATCTTATCCCGAGTCCCTTTGCCCCCTTCTAGGGCGGTCCGCGACCTCTCATAATGGAAATCTATCTTTCATCTGTAATTATAATCATGCGTGATGCATTCCGTGTTATCGCGGATCCCGGCGCGATAACACGTGTATCGCGATAAGCATCAGTTACCGAACTACCGCGGCTGAAACTAGATTCAAGACTAGATGCTCGTGAAACACACCGCAAGTGTCTTTGCTCAAACACCCTCAAGCTTCGTGACACCGAAAAGATTTTATCGCGATGAGAGCTTCCAAAGTGATTACCACCGGGAATCAGGAATCCTCCAATTATATAATCGCAATTGATAGTTACGGCTGATACGTTTCCCGTCCTGGTAATATTAACTCTCTAATCGTATTAGGACCTTATCTCATTGTCAGATGTAAACTATTTTCTATATAATATCTCATAATATATATACGAAATATTTCATGTAATATAAAAACCGAGAATACAATTTAAAAAAATATATATATATCCCAATAAAATAATAAATCCATGTAATGATCATCACTTATGTAATAAAATTTTCTATCATGATATTCGTATAAAAATTAATAGTCTACACTGAGAGAAAAATATAGTTACTTTTGGACCCAACCATGATTTTATAACATTTCTAACAGTAAATACGATTAACTTAACTATATGCATTATGTTAACCATAATTATCATTAGAAATACTTTAAAATTGTGGTTGGGTTTAAAAATAACTATATTTTTATTTCAGTGTATGTTGAATAATATGAGAAAAATAAAAGTTGTAAAAGAAGACACATTTTACAAGTATTTCAAATTGGCAAAAAAATATATATATATATTTGGTAGCCATTGGAACATGGTGGGCAATATTGCAGATAACATGGCGGATGAATCACGGTCCTGAAAAATTAACCGGTCCCGGGTGTCGTACCCCTTTTGCGAGTGGGAGCGGCGCCTTGCTCTAATACAGATTTATTGCCACCTAAGAGCCGGAGCCAGGCGTTCTAATACAGGTATTATGCTGACGCAGGCACGAGGAATTTACACGAAATTGGAGGTAATTTGTAGGGGTCGAGCGCAAACCCCTTCTACCGCCGCCGTCGCCGTCGACCCCCTTTCGGCCGGTACTACTCTACTCCGCGTTACATCGTGCCGGACTTGTGTGCGGCTGTGTATCCCGAAACTCTCCGGTAACGACTTGCTCGAAGGACGTAACTCTCCCGGCGAGGGCTATCTACCTCGAAATATGCAGCCGCGTAGGCCGCTTTTTGATTTACGGAGTAGATCGTTAATTAAAACGTCACGGCTGATCGGTCGCGCGTACGGTGGTTTAATTAAAATTTTTTAATTGCCAAACGTGGCCTACGATAGACGAACGATCTCATCGCGACGGTCTTCCAAAAAGTATCTTGCTCTTTTTTTTTATCATCGATGTTGTTTTTGGTGGCACCCTAACAAGGGTATCGGAACACGAAACCGGTTATTATCGGTGATCGTGTCATGGTTTTCGGTGGGCGCAAAGAGCCTACCGTAAATTGTCGCGTATCGTTGACGAGATCGATCCGTTCGACACACAAGTCGCTTCTGCGGTCTACGTGTTCCGGATAGGAAACTCGTTATTAATGACGGGAGTGCGAAGAGACTAAATGTACTAATCGCGGGCGATAATCCTCCAATTTCATCGACGTGATCGATCTTAGTTTTTTCAGCTTTGTTACTGATTACAGATAGATTATTATGGATCGATTAGAATATTCATCACTATTCTATTTATTCTGCAACGTATTACTTCTCGTATTTCTAAAAAAAAAACGTAAATATAAAAATTCTATGGTAATCTTAATCACAATTTGATGAACAGATTGATAAGCGCGGTTGAAAGATTGCCGTTATGAGCGAGAAGAATAATGATGATAAAATTAATTTGCCCTTTACTGCGCGGACAAATCAAAAGGTTTCCACTTTTTTATTTCCTTCCATCATCACCATTCGTTTCTTGATAACAAAGTTTTACAACCGTGCTTTTGAGGCCGCATGTTATTTAAAATTTTAATACACCTAAGGCGCGGAACGCAAACGCCGTACTAGCTAGTGATTTCAATCTTGGTGTTGTAATAAGAAATAAAGTGAACCATGTAGCAGGTTCGCTAATGCCATTGCGCGAGAGACATTCTTTCGTGTCACGCGATTTACATTACGAGGTTAAAAGAATTTCGATAATACAGTGTGATGCGAATGGCAATTACCTAATTTAATTCCAACATAATGTGAGACGCGTGATATATATGTGTGCTGCGTTATATTATCTTAAAATCTGTTTGGAGGTAAACTATAATTTTTTAATTAACTGAAAAAGAGAGAAAGATTATTTTATTTTTTTAATTATATATATAAATTTTCATTTCTTATATCTGTTAAATAAATCTCTTCAAACATCACATGTACATTACATTATGTAAATTTAATGCAAATATATCTCTAAGCTACTTTTCATAACATATGGATATAAAAAAATAAAAAGGTACGATAAAATAAAATTGCATAAGAAAATAGGAATACGAAATAATACATTTCAATAACAGAATTTGCAAATATTATAAAAAATGGGTATTCTATTAGGAAAATATGATAAGAGGATAATGGAAAATTGCTATGACGATAAACGGACTCGATGATTATAAAAGCCGGATATTCGTTTCTCCGAGATACCAAAATAGTCGACTCACTTGACGGCAGTTTCGTGATACAATTGTTCTCTTACCTGGCATGTTTCGGTCCGAGGCTGGGATCGTACATAGAACTCGCCGAGATGTCTTCATCGGGGATTTCTCCGCTCTCCATGCCCAACGCTGTAGTGCATTGTCCTGGAAACAATTCATGATGGCATTGGACAAAATTCAATATCAATCTTCATTTCGTAAATGTCGTGCATTAAAATGAAAACATCGAGCAGAGGATGGTGACGTAATAATAGATTATTCCCGCGGGGATTCTTAGCCTTATAGCAAATCACATTATCGAACAGTTAATTCCACGTATTTGCACTGCCGTGTGCAATCAAATATTCTCAACGTTTTTATTCCGGCGTGCCTAAGAATTTCATTTTCAACAATCTCGTCCGCCGCTAACAGCACTATCACAGAGATGTGCAAATTCTCCAACGAAATCCTTGGAAACGCCGGTCGCCACAAACATGCGACTTCGTATTCCGCTGGGTACACACGAGAAGCAATTTACAATCGTAGCGAGTATGCTCGCGTCACCTCTATTTTCCGATTTCTTTTTCTCCGTAAGTTAGCAGCTATTTTTATGGTCGTCGTAAAGTCGTAAATAAAATGACGTGTTCGAGTAATAATGCAATAATGTGGAATGTCCGTTAGTTAATATGACATATTCGATACGACGTATTTACTTCTTTCTTTCTTTTTTTGCCGTTTTGTCGTTACGACACAAATGTTGGCAGAAGCGAATAAAATGAAATATCACTTAAAATATCTTATTGGCATTTTGATTCAATGTAGACACGAAGATTCTTTCTATTTTCGTTTCGATTCCGTTTCGACATATCCGTGAATCGGAAATGTCGGAGGGATACGAGAGATATTTATGTAAAATAATGCATAAACACTGCTTTGCACGATTATTTGCACAGAACGACAATAAAACGGTGCTTTTTTCCCCGATATCTTTTTTTTTCTGCCGTTGTACAAAATGTCTGCGCGAAAAATCGATGGCCGGAATATCAACTGGCAATGGCATCGCCGATGACAATGTCCGCGTGCATGTGAGACACGATAAATTTTCGAATCCGCGGGAGTCAGCCCGGCGTGAGTATATAGCTTGTCGCGCGTGCGACGTCGCTACGCTTAAACTACGGTACTGCAGTTACGGTGGAAAGTTTCAAAACTGCAGAATGCAGCGGACGTGGGATTAGCCCGGCCTCCGGAGCTACTACCGGCCGGCCATGGTCTCCATGAGCCGGCATTACGGCGAACAAAACTTCGTTTGTGTTTGTAACTGTCCCCTACGTTTCACCTGCCGTCCATTATACCGGTGAAACCCGGTTCGGCGTATTGCGACTAAAATCTGCGACGCTCAAAGATGTCAAACGCGAGATTATTGCGTTTACAGGTCTTCTGTAATTACATCGCAATCGATAGCAAATCCACATTTTTCCCCACAGGTATCAATTTCACTTTATAATTAGATTGTCAGAGGACTGAGAGGAGAGAGACGAAAATTCACTCGAGCGGGCGAAATCGATAAACTAAAAATTCTGCCCCGACTGGAGTAATCGGATAAACATTCAATCAAGCGAACAACAGCTAAACAATTCCATATTTGTATTCAGTGTATCACATAATGCTTACAAATACGAAAAAAAGCGATATAAGAGATTCAATCATGACGTTGTCAGTCACGAGCGAGAATACACGCGAGAATTTGTTATTACAAATGGGCGGTGAAATGACTGCCGGAGCTTAAGAAGATGAATATTACAAAATTACATTTCGCAGATTTTTTTTTGTGCCAAACACTCTTTCCACTGAAATAGTTAAAATATTGCACAAAATGGTTGGCAATAGCACATGATCCATTTAACGAGGTCCATTTAGCAGAAGTTCTTTCCATTGTGTTTGCTGTTTTATTAAAAAATTTTACAAATGGAAGTTATAACTTTTACAGTGCGTTATCAACTCCTTCGCATTTTTTTCATAAAAATGACATGCTTTTCCTTCGTTATCAGACTTTATTACATTTCCTTGATATTGCCCTTTTTAGCTTGATCATAAAAATTATTACACACTTAATGCTCGAATTAATTACTAATATTGCAATATATGTATCAATTTGATTATTACTGTCAAATATTCATTAATTATCAATTCTTCATTAATTGGCATCTTTGATATATTATGCCCTCAAATATAACGTGTTTATTTCAAAAAGAGGCAGTATTGATTGAGGTACGTATGAAATTCTGTGAATAATTAGCTACCCTACTCTGGATTTTGAAAGTAAATCTGACAAAATTACATTATCTTTCTCTACTACGTGTGTGAGTGTCTGTGTGTGTGTGAAAGTACGAAATTGTTATCTAATAAATGTTAGAGTTCCTCTCTCTATTCAGGCTGCGCAATCTCGATCGTATTTGCATCTAGGTTCGTCTTTCCATTGCATCCGTTAATGCGACACGGTGCGACTGAGATGAACTGTGCTGTAATTATCGAGCTAACCTGGATTTAGCGGGACACACTGCTGGTGCATCGGATGTTTCACGTCCGAAAATTATCCAGCAAACGAAATGCTTGTCATAGTTAATCAACCGTGGCATTGTATTTTTCGGACAAAACGAACGCAGTAGAAAAGAGAATCGTGAAAATATCGGTAGATGTTTGTAAATAATATAGAATGATTTCTATTTGAGTTTCAAATAGAGTTAATGCTCCCCCGTCTGTTCGTGATGTTGAGGTAATAACGGTAATTTTGAAAGTGCAATATCTTCCGTGGCAATTCGTATTCATTTTAACATTTGTGCATTTATGTACTTTGTACAAGAGCGCATGGCGTATCGTGTACATTGAATATCCAATGTATACGACGATAACGGCTATGAACCCGAGCTTTAGTGTCATGTCCCAAAGCAATAAGTCAAGCTGACATATTGGGATATCCTAGACGCGATGTGTTTTCACGCAGCATGCAGGATAATGAACGATTTCAATGATTCGTGACATGATTGACAGTCCAATTCACCAAACGCTCAAATATATTCAACAACGATGACCAATAATTAATAATTAATATTTGTACAATATTATTAATTATTCCAGTTAAATATTAATTATTAATTAGCATATGGAAATTAAATTAGTTAAAGAAATACATAACGCTGGATGGAAGACCTTTAAATACGTCTAATGGTAATTTAATATTTCATAAACATAAAACGCACGAAAAGAATATTTAAGCAATTTTTTTTTTAAATTCAATCTTTTCTATATCACTTGGGCGTTACAACTTTTTATTTTCAATTCGTAAATAACACACATTCGCAAAGAACAAAGCAAAAGAGAATTTACAGATATCAGTACGAGCAAATGTAAGCTAATGTAATTCTTTGTTTTATAAATACTTCCATTTAATGCAGCAAAGTCTTGCGAGCAAAAATTAATTTGCATAAAAATATAACGGATGAGCGGTAAACAACGAATCAGAAGCGCGGCACGCCAGAACGAATCGGCACAATGAACAAGGCTTCTCGCTCGTCTGCATCTGAGCAGCTATTAGATAGTATTGTTAATTCATCGTGCGGCTGACATTTCATTTACGAGGGTACAATACCTCGGTGAGGCCAGGTGTATGTAGGGAGAGATGGTATTATTGCGTACGCGCTCCAGTAGTGCCGGAGAAAAAAAATTATTACGCACGATATTTTCCTCGGCGCTTGTCATATCTCTTCCGTCCGCGCAACAGAAAGAACCGGAATCTTGTTCGCGAATTTCCTTATCAACATATTGTATTTTAAATTTTTCTTAAAATCGGGCAGTATATATATGTATGTATTAATTAAAAATGATATTAACAATCGTTCATATTATCAACAATTATATAACAATTAATTGTAGCGCACATACTAATATGCGATGGTCTTTGGCGTTTCTTAGCTTTCTTTGTAAAACAATTGAAACTGTTTTATTCGCGAGAAAAAACTTGGGCAATTCATATATTACATAATATGATCGTGAATAATATTAATAATAAATAATAATAATAAATAATAGTAAATAATAATAAATATAAAATCAAAAAGAAAAGAGAGAGAACGATAAGTAATTGAGCAATCTTCCAAGCAATTAAAACTGATGATGCTGTGTAATTAACTTATAAATACGTCGCCGGCGGCAGTTAGTTTATTATGGAGTTTGATCTACTTAATATTTCATCATACGTTTTATTCTCTTCTTAGACAATTTGCAATAACATTTAGAACAGAACCTACTTGTTTCTAATTAAATTGAAATTAACGAAACTACAAAATTTATTTATAAAGTTACATAATGTTAAATTCTCACGTTTCGTCATGTTTGTGTTGACCCTTTGAGGCACGAATTTTTGTATCGGAAAGAATTTAAAAATTTATGTATTTATTTCTAATGACCTTAGAATATCATAATAACATTTCCCATTATCATTTCTGCATTTTTTAAGTCTACGATACCTAATTAGGTATCGTAGGCTTAAAAAATTTTTCTTTTTTTTTCCTCTCTCTCTCTCTCTCTCTTTGGAATCAAATTTTCATACTTTGGTCTTACTTTCAGTTCCTTAAGGAACTGAATTGATTCCAAAGAGAGAGAGAGAGAGAGAGAGAGAGAGAAAAAAAGAAAAATGTGATAGCCTGGGCTACCCCTGTGCCTGAAAGGATTAAAAAAGAGTTTTAAACAAACTTGATGACTATCTTCTTACTTTAAACTTTAAGTGAAAAATTGTTTTTGAAAAATGATAGATACGCGAGACACATATTCGTATTTGTTCCGAGGCTATAAGCGTTTTAGTTTTGAGAAACTCGGTTGTCTCCACGGGATGCTTCGTATCAGATTTTCAATCGCAACCTCCTGACTTCGCGCGACGACAGTGCGCTCTGGGACAATGGAGAAGATTGTTAAGAGAGTGACGGAAGTTGGAAGGGGTCAAAAGAGTGTCAGCACTTTTCGGAAGTCATAAAACTTGGGTGTGTGACGCGTACGGGAGTTCGAATTCGACTTACCTAGATCCGTGCCGCGGCAGCGCGGCAGGGACAATAGGACGAAGATGGCGATCAGAAGTCCTCGAAGTGGAGTTGGATCGGCGCTGGGACCAAGGACTGGCATGTTACTGGTGACCTGGGCCGTCGGCACGCCGATAACTTGCTCCTCCTCATCACTAACTATCCGCTGCCCTGACCGCATCGGTCATCAAGCACGTTCCTGGCATCGTGATGGTCGCAAGGTGGTTACAGGCTCGTGTCGGTGTCCTGAGCACAGAATAATCCGTGTTAGTTATCCGCAGACACCTCGGAAATGTCACGGAGGAATGAAGTGGTAGCGATACAAGCGCCGATATTTACAAACTTGAGACAGAAATGAACGTTAGCGCTCATCTCAAGCGCGAGATGACGATTCCTTTACGTGTGCGTTCGTTTAATGTAATCGTAGTGCCTCCCTCGATTGTCTCCCATCTTATTGATAAATTTATCTTATGGTTCGTGCAACGGCTCTCCATGAAAATAGCGTCGGTTGCTATCGCGAAAATGTATTGTAGCTAGAACGTTACAATGGAATTAACTGCCAAGGTAAATTTACCGACACGGAATAAAAGGAAGTAACTTTTCCCGTTAAAAAGTGAAGAAGTGCACTTTTATATGTAGGTAGACATCTCTAGAAACATCTCGATTTAATAATCAAACGTACATTTCTTTAATTAAAAGGAAATTTGATTAAAAAATATATGAGATTACAAAATAAGATGTATTTTCGAGATTTCATTTACTTGGCATAAATTAACGTGCAGCTAATAAGTATAAAATGAAACGTACAGTTTACATTCCTGTCAACGAATCTAAACCGTTTTTTTTTTTCGATGCAAGCTGATTGCCGCTGGCACAATGCAACGACCATATTTATGTAAATATCATCGCTGGAGCTTGCATTTGTCGCGTAAAGCGGGAGACTCTTATCGTGCTGTTACGGCGGCGTAGACATTTGTTATCATTTTTGCAAATAGCGCACTCCACCCGCCCTCTCGTCCGTCTTCATTTTACGTCGCGCGCAATCTGCACGATAAGAGGTCTATTTTGCACGACAAATCGGCCCCCTAAATATTGCGCCCGTGAAATAAAATCGCTTACAATCGTCCAGCTAGCACTTAGTTAAAAAGCACGGCCGTTATGTTCAAGATTAATTGCGTCACCGTGAGAGCACCGCCGCGACATCAACGGCTAATTCGCGTCACCCTCGTACACGGATTATGCACCGGCTATACGGGTCGTCGACGAATAGTGGAAAACATTACTATGCCGCGGGTCATGAAATTTTAATTGCCCCGGTGCTATTAGTAAACGCGATCGTTTTCAGGAAAGAGGTTGAGAGCGTCTACGGTACTGCTGCTGCTGTTGCCGCTGCTGCTGGCTGTTGCAATTGTATCGCGCTCATATGTACCGCACGGGGGATATGGTATAAGTACGCGTGTTCCATATGCTGCAATTGCAACGGTAACACCGCACGGATTTCGCGTCACGCCTCATGCATTATTCACACCTCGCCGGAGGTGAAATTATTTTTCCCCCCAGCGTTAGTATTATTAATTTTAGGCGTTAGCCCAACGGGAAACTCCAAACCGGGAAATAACCACCCCGGCGCCCGGTGCGTTTGAGTGCATTCACGCAGTCGCGCGTGACAAAAACATTTGCGTTTCTCGTTCGAGGGTATCGTTATCACTCCTTCGAAACCACGTAACAGCGTAACATGCTCAGCTGTCAGCTTTCTTAATCGTGTGAATTAACGATTTGCATTTTAAGCCAATTCTTTTACCGATGCTTGTCTCGCCGAAGCATTTCTAATACGATGTCATTAGATACACCATCGACTTTTTCGAAAAGAAACTGTTTAATTTGCTGAATTATAATTGTAATTACACCGCGTATTTTTGTCGTACATCTTTTTATATGTTCCAATTATGTTCCATAAATCCCTTCGTGTTTTCTTAGAAGTTATATCTCTTCATGCCGATTTATTTTGGACGTATTGTATTAGACAAAAAGTAATGAACAATGGTAATAAATAATAGTAACATTTGTGACAGTTACATAAAAAAGTAAGCATGTAAAATAGAATCTAAACAAGGATGAAAACCGCAAAAACACGTTATAATTAAGAAACGATTATTTTTTTAATATTTTGATTGTTTAATATAGGTCAGAATGTTACATATTTATAACAATCCAAAATATTTATAAAAAAATCCAAAATGTATATTATAATTTCATATAACATTTAAATATTTCACAATTATCTAATCACAAAGTCCTACTACGTTAGTTTCAACTACAAGCTATAACAAAATCGTATTACGTTGCTGTTAAGCAATTTTTGCTTTCGAGAAAAATATCTGTCATAAAATCGAATTGTAAGTAATATACTGGCACATTCCGACCATAAGGACTCTGTATGCTTTTCGTGCCACGTCTAAGATATAGACGCGGAATACGAACGAGGCCCTAAAGCCGTCAGAAACAAGTGTTGCGCTCGGTATTGAAGTTGTAAGATACGGCAATACGTATGCACCAAAACCTATAATGGAACTCCAGATAGGTTGCTTTGAATACTCGATGGAGCTCGAGAAAGCTATATGTTGTTGCCTTTCAGCAAAACCAAGCAAAACTCAACGAGTATGCGTATTACGTGAAATGGGTAAAGCAGTGACTGAAGTTACACGAGTAAGCAAGATAATGGAAACGTGCTTTACACAGAGGATGGCCCAATGGTGAAAAACGAGTAGTAGCCTCTCGGCACGTGAGGTCATTAATACTCCCCGCGTGCAATGCCTCTTTTTTTTTTCAAGATAAAATACACGATCACTAAGCTCCAGTCGAGCACCCACCACCGGCACGCCTCGCTTCACTAATTATTTATAATTATCGATCACTAACGAGCAGTGTTCAGGAGAGATCGCATTACGTTCGCCCCGAAGCCGTGGCATCGCAATAACGTCTGCTCTGCTCTTTCGCTCGTGGAGCCATTACGGCATGGATACGTGATTTTATAAAATTCGTCTGAGGGGAGAAATAAAGAGAATTAGAAAGGTGGACGACCATGTATGGCGCATTTACGGCCAGCCGTGTCTGCGTGACATAAGTAAGATGGAAAATTCCCGGCGTATTACGATGAAATTGAGATTCATTCACGGAGGAAAATTATATTCGATATTAAGGTTTCATCTTGGATTATATCTGATAATGTGCATGACGTGATGTAGCGATACCACGACAATAATTTATATTTCAAGTATCTGCTTAATATGCGGAACTGAAAGTAAAATTAATAATTCTCTTTAAATGTCTTTCCTTTGTTATTACAAGTTTCAACTTTTTGAAATCAATATAACGAATAAAAATATTTTCTAAATTATTTCTAAAGTATTTCTAAAAATAAACAAAGTTTTCCGATTACTCGTGTCTATAAAATTTATTATTAAATTATTATTAAATTACGCTACGGTTAAGCGAAGTATTAACGCGATAATTTTGAGCGCATATTGCTTTGCGTAAGAAGATCCGCTAAAAAGCGCGTGAAATCGGTTGATGAATGAGTATCAAAGGTAGCTACTCGGTTGAAACAATAGCTTAATTACTTGTCCCCACCACACGGGCGTGATAAACGTTTCACGTGCAGTAGTTAAAGCCCTAAAAATTCCTGCTTCATAGGTCACTACCTTGATCCCTTTTCTTGTAACGGGCGAGCCGCAGGGCTGAAGGAAGGAACGAGCGAGAGATTGAGCGAGGGTTGGGATCTGCGAAGTGAAGGAGGGAGAGCTCCCGGTCTTTTGTGTGCATTCGATAGCCCGTGCAAAACAAACAAGCCTACGAGACACAAAACAGGATCCACGATGCAGAAGCGAGTCCCGCTTGTCCAATGGACGTTCCTCCTTTTCTTCACGGAATACCGAGCACCGTCATTATCCCGTATATATACGAATAGCTCCGTGCTCCTCCTTCGCCGAGCGAAAGAGGGAAGCGACGGTGGAGAAACACACCGGCGGGAGAGAGGGGGACGGGAGGACGGGGTAAACGGTAGGATTTTGCGATGCAAATTTCATTCCGCTCTTCTTCCCTCCGGCTCCGCTCCCGCCCGACCTTCCTAGTCAGCCCTTTCCACCTATCTCCGTTCTTTTATTTCCCACTTCTAGTTTTCTTTATCTACGACCGCCTGTGCCTCCCCTTTTTTTAAAATCATCTCGCGGGAGTCCTCGTCCTCTCGTGTCGTCGGGCACCCCGACAGAATTATCGCAATCGCCTCGCTCGGGCGGACACGCTTTTTCGCGGTTCGTCGCGATTTTCACGAGGGAGAAGCTCGGCAAGCCGACGTCGGCGAGGTTGGCCTGGAGGACTTGTCGCGGATGCGGCGGCGGCTGCGGAGCCGGGGCGAGGCTGACGGTGCTGAAAGAAACGGAGGTGGAGAAGCGTCAGTGGAATTAATTAATTCTGACGGGCTGCTATCCACCCGTCCTTTTGAACGACAACGCGTCGTCACGTCCGTCTTCGTCGAAGGAAGCTTTCCCTGTCTCCGAGACGGAGAAGAGCCACCGCTGGTTTGATGCGTTGATTTCAACCGAGTAAAAATCGCCGATTCAATAAAAATAATTAGAAATGACGGGCGGGACAAGGCCTGTTTGAAACTGAAGCTGAGAAGCCTCGCGTGGAAACGCAAATAAAACAATCGCGTCTGGAGATTGGGAGCAAAGTTTCCAACTCATCATGATTCCAGCGAAGTAATTCATCAATCCCGCAACGTACGTTTCCTGGGAAGATTAGTTGACCGAAATGTCGATGTATTATATCTCGCAAGACAGCAGCATTCCCTTATGACTTTCACTCGCGTAGTTGGAAACTAATTTGAAAACGTCCATAACATCCTTTTATCCACTTTCCATATCGGTATTGATCGTTATCCTTTTCAATTTTTAAGTTTCCGGACTTTCATAAAAACTGCGAGTCTGAGAGAAATAAAAAAGTTAATTATCTTCTGCAAACTTGTAACAAATATGAAAAAAATGTTTAAGGAAGAATGAAATTATTTTATTAACGTGGGGAGCAAACATTCTACATCCACGCTCTTTTTTTTTTGAGAAAAATTATTTACATTTTTTCCATAAACGCCACGTTACTCATCCTACGTTTATTTATCATAACAAGCAACACGAATTAATGTAATCCTTGTTAACGACCGCAGAAACGACGGCAGACATTAAACTCATTGCTCTTAGGGGTCGCAGCTAATCCAGTATGGATTAGCTGCGAGAGAAAAAGAGCGGATAAGGAACACCGGACGCGCTCTTCTCAAGAGGGAAGAAAGCGCACGGAAAAGAAAAAGTGTATGAAATTTAAAAGTCCACCGAGTCGTTCGTCGTTAAGCAAGGGTTTAGCGATTCTTCCGAGAGGATAAGAAGTGTATATAGATGCGATGGGTAAATGTATACCCGGGTATGCTTACTTCGCTCCGCAGAATCTAGCTCCCCCGATAATGCAAGCATCGTTGCTCGTCTCGATGGAGACGATTCAGGTGAGGCTTCGCTTGGAATTATTCGGTTTGTACCAATTTCGAGCCCATCTCGTCTTCCCTCCGCATTTCTCCTTCGCCGACTACTACTACCACTTGTGCCGCCACCCGCTTCTACTTCTATTCCAGTCACTACCTCAACCTACTCCGCCGCTCTGAGCCAGTTCCTACGTAACCGAACAATCGTACCGTCTCCTCAGGAGGAACCGAAGGATTTGAGAAAACATGGTTATCGGATCGAACAGCGCCACTTTGCTACCGGCGGAAAATCTCGCGGGAACCTAAAGGCTGACGTTTACACCTCAAAGAGAAAACTAAAGGGATTCCTTCTCAGAGCGGAAAAATCCGATTTTAAATTTCGATCCGTGTTAATCTCGTGCGTAGCGCTACATCCATTATAATTACGATGGCCATCCGTCCTATATTACGAAGGACAGTCCTTTATTTTAGGTCTGTGTCCTTTAAATTTATTTTTTCTCTTGAATACTTACTTTTGCCCTTTATTTCTGAAAAGTCCTAAAATGTCCTTCCAGTCTTTATCATCTTTGTATATTTTGTTTGTAATGTTTAAATAAAGATGTGTTTCTTTTTTTTAATATATAATTGTTTTAGTTTACAAAATTTTACTTCTTTTTCATATAAATATATTCAGGAAAAATATTAATGATACGAATAAATTTACATTGCACTTGTTTGTGGAAGAGGTAGGTGGCAGAGTCCTTCATTTTTCTCAAAGAAACATGGTCACCGTAATTATAATTAAAGATTGTTTACCTACTATCATGCACATACTTATTACATAATTTTCATCTAGAGTATATCAATGTTCATATAATTACGATTATCACGTTACGTACAATATTGTAGTATAATCTTTCACCTCACATTTGTATATTTGTATATCAGATATATTGTTATTTATTGCCGCACATATGAATATAAAATTTCGCAAAACAACACAGAAATAATAAAAAGATAAGAAAAGTGAAAAACTATAGAACACATAACATGATAAACATAACGCATAAACATGTATGTGTATCATACATATATTATCGGAACATATAAAGAACTTTTTTATGTTATTGCACCTGCGCCAGGCTGAAGAGAGAGAATTTAACGTTTTGAAGACGTTGACATTTGTGAGGCTGGAGACCGGAGAAGTTGAAACTATCTCTACTGTCAAGTTAAGTACGCCACTTATCGCCACTCGTCGCGGCTCTTGGAAACTATGAAGTTTTCGAGAGCTTTCTGCTCGAAGAAGAATTTCGCATGCAACGGCATAGCCGATATCGAATGCGCCATTCTCGTAAAATTTGTCGGGCGTTTCAGATTTCGTTATTGTTGAGACGAAAGAATGACGTCGTTGATATTCGAAATTTTCATAAAGTTAAACAAAATGCGTGGCAATTGGAAAAGAACAAAATTATACGATAATGAGATGATATTGTGATGAATTTATATTGTAAATAATTGTTATAAGTGTCTATTTATGTAATAATTTAATTAGTTTTTAAAACGTCAATAATTTCGAATTAAAAAGTAAATAATATACTTTAAATGTTGAACAATTAAATTTAAATTTTCTCGAGTTAAGTAAAAGAATAATATTTTGTTATTTTTAATCATAAGTATACGTCAAAATTATTTTAGCATAAAACATTAGTGATTAATATGTTATTATTCAACTCCGTTGTGTTAGTTAAATTAATGACATATTAAATAGGCGATATATATAGATAAAAAAAATTAAAAATGACTTAAATTGAATATAATTTGATATTACGAATTTATATTATGTGAATCTTTAAATTGTAATTTAAATTATAATTTAAAGGGATCCTAAAGTGATATTGTTACTAATCGAACATGGTTAATTTTAGATTTATTAATCTTTTAATTGTTTTTACAGATTTAAAAATCCTTTTCCAGAATTAAAGTACAGACATTACAATGTGATGCTTTAATAAAAAAGTGTCGTCTGTGCGAAAATTTCGTATGTGAAAATTTCATGTGTTTGCATGCAAAATCGGTGGAAAGGTAAAACAAAGCAGTAAATTAGTTCACGTACACATTGTACACTATTGTCTGTATTTTCATTTTGGAAAAGGATTTTTAAATCTGTAAAGGCAATTAAAAGATTTAATGAATCGAAAATTAAAAATGCGATCGGTAACAATGTCACTTTAGGATCCCGTTAATTGACAAGAATAGAAGAGCTAAATGTTCTGATGAAGTAAAAAATCGTATGCAGCGTCCCTGAATAAAAAATACAAATGTTTCTTGGGTGCAGACATTTACGTTGTTTCGCAATGAGTCATATTTTTATGCAATCTCTTTCATAAAACGGTTATTACCCGTCAAAGTAACTATTCTATGTTTATCGTTTAATTGTAAGACATTTCTTTTCCTTTAAAATTGCTCTTTACTGCAATTACATTTACTTACAGACGACGGTCTAGTACATCTTTTTCCTCTTAAAATGAAACTGCGTCTGAGTATATTTCAACCGAAAAAAGGGTTAATTATTTCATAACGCGAAGAAAGAGAATAATAATAAATTGTATATATAAAAGATATTTCTTTTAACTGAGATAGAAAGAGAAAGAGAGGGAGAGAAAAAGAGAATGACACAAAAAATTTAATAAGAATTCAGTAAAAACTCTTTCATATTGAATTTTGAATCTGACGAAGCTGTATCGTAGAAATGCTACTCGCATTTTAGTAGATACTAATCGCCTAATTGTGAGATATTATGTAAAGGGAATCCACCGATCTCTACCAAAAGATATATACTAAACATACGTTCGAAAGACTTGAGCACGTTAATGATCAGCATTCACTTTATTCGGCCAAACATGTCGGATTTCCGTCAATCAACGCAGCAATTAGCAGGATTCACTGAACGTGCTTACTCCGTAATCGGGTGACACTATCTGTCTGGTACTTTGCAATGTTAACAAAATTATAAAGTACGCAGCAGGAAAGAATGTTTATACAAGCTAGTCTACAGTCTACGTGATTTATATAACGTTTTTAAGTTAATAGCTTTCAAAGATTGTTATTATTAGAAACTAAATAAATTGAATATTTCTGTTTAATAAAAAAAACAAAATAAGAGATAAAACAAACGCGATGTATATTTAATTTCGATTAGTATCGGCCTGCCTCAAAAGATCCGTTTCATTTTCATTTGTAGATATTATTTGCATAAAAATACGAGCGAGAAATGAAACTACACTCCGATACGTCTGAATTCGAATCAAGGTTTACCTTTAGCCGTGGGCTTTATTGTTATCTCACGGAACAGGAAAGTAGCCGTACAGAGACCTCTCTGTATTTTGCCTAGAGCGTCAAAATATCTGGGTTTAGCGGCCGTCCTTTGTGTGTACTCTGCACGCTACCGATATCTGCACATTGTGCGCTATAAAGCACTCGCGAATTCACGATATTTTAAATTGCTACTTGTTTGATAACAATTATCTAAACGGCTTCAGACTAAAGCGTCAGGAAATATTTCAATGTCTTCCGGTGTTATTCAATGTATCGTACCCATTGTTTGAGAAAACAGCATTGCAATTCTATTTAAATGATGCGAAAATGTTATCATAAATCCGCTCCTAGAGATTAAAAATCTCTTTATACATTTTACAAAAACCAACAACCAATAAGAATTATGTGTTGTGTAAATTAAATAAATATATTATACAATATTTAAATTGTAGACTATTTAAAAAATGGAAATATGTAGAAAGTAAAGAAAAATAATACCTTATCACGTACGTACAAGTTTTTAAAAATTATCATTATGATAAGAAAGTTTTCTAGGTATCTTGTTATCGCTCTCTCTTGTCATTCGATTACCATAATTTGAAGAAAAGATACGTACTTTTGTCGAAGATTGTAAGTTTTGGAAACGAAGCCAAAAAAAATGTGTTTCACAAGTAGGCTGTATGATTCGTGTGATACTGTATTCGTGAAATAAGCACACTTTCGCGGCGAGAAATGCCACCGTTGGAAAGGCAGTGAAGATGATAACTCGTGAAACCTGACATTTGGACATCTCCATCGCGAAAGCTCGCGGTGCGACAATAGGGCGCATTTGACGTAGCCTGTCCTTCTGTAAATAGCACAATCCGGAGGACACGTCGTTTTGATATTTAAACGGTGTCCGCCCGTCTATAGCCTCCATACGAGCACGCACACTTTGATTGAGGTATTCATGGCAGCCGTGAAAAGCGACCCCGGGACATTTGCTCGTGGATTTCCTCGCCGCGCCGCGCTCTCGAGGAAAATGGCAACGCGCGGGACAATAAACGCCGACCAGGTGGAGGAAATATTTTAACACGGCATTCTGCCAACAAAGTGAGCAATTATCCCTCTCTTTAGAAACGCGCCAGCGTGATTTTACGCATGAATTGCGCTCGCTTGGATATTTTTTAATCGATGTATTATTGACAATTAGTTCGCGATACTGAGTAAACTGCAATATAACGGGGTCACTGCGAAAAATGTTTGTGTAGATGCAGATTGCTATATTTTTGGAGAAAAATATTTTTCTCCAGAAATAAAAACTGTTATTATTCGAAAAACGAGAAATTTATCCGTCGATTAGAGATCGCCGAGGCTAGTATTTATAAAGGTAACAATATGATATTTCCGTACTGTTTAGAAAGCGACGAGTAGCGCAACGGTAGTAAAATACTGTTTCAATAATAAATAATTGCGAATAACAACTGCTACAACAACGGCAGCTTCGTAATCGAGTGCGCCATTGCGATAACATTAGAGTGCTATTACGGAAAATCGAATGTTAAGCTCGGTTTGACGTTATTTGTTTCCGTCTGATCTAGAATCACCATGTAACGGCGATCAATAAAGCCGGTGAGGGGGGGTTTCTAGTACGCGAAGAGGAGCGTATTCAGCGTTGGGGAAATGCAAGATACAGCGCCTCATGGAAGTCAAGGAAGCGTAAGGAGCTAACTTAGAGAATGGAAGGCTCTTCAAGGAGTAGACCACGGGTTGTAGAAGGAGATTGTCGGGAGCGGGGTCTCGGAATAATCTCTTTAAGAGCTCCAGGTATTGAAGCGCAGTTTGAACGGAAGTCTCTCCTACTCGACCGCAACCCTTCTCGATGCTTGTCGCCGTTCACAAGCGTGATCGACACGGTCCTCGTTTATATGCGACCTCGTTGATACGCGACGATACCGTAGCATCGTCGTAAAATAATTTCTCTCTCTCTCACTCTCGAGCATTAACCGGCTATACTTTGCGCGGGCGCGATCCGATCGGCGTATATCTCACAGTGATTACCTACTTTGTTATTTTAATGGTGTAAATATCGTGTTACCCAACGACAGCGCGTCCGTGCGCCAAGCTGAGAATTAATTATGATGGATTATCTAATTAATTACAAGGAGAAAAGTGTTTTATTAATCGCCCCCCCCTTTTTTTAAAACGTCGGCGTACACGCGGATTCTTATCGGCGGGCGACCTCATTCCGGGTTAATTGCGTGAAAAGTACACCCGGTACATTGTACGCAGGGGCGACTCGGGCAAGCGGCGGCCATCCGGCGTAATTTGGTAGATGATGGGCCTATTAAGAGCCCACTAAAATGTTGCGCCATTTCTGGACAATATATAATAGTCGTTTCCGTTTCACCTCGTCATGCGCATATTTCGCACGCTCGCTGACACATCTTACATCGCGGCTCATTAATGCCGGGCATGAAAAATGCGCCGGTGTACTTAACGAGGGAAATGCGTTAACAATGTTTCAGCACATTAAAAAGAAAAAAAAAAAAGAAAGGATTGACGTTAGCTCGCGTCGCGAACGCGTCCGATTCGTGACCGCGCGTTTTCTCGCGCGGGGCGCGAATGCGCGACAACCGGAAGAATCATGTTTACGCCTTAATCGTAACGTTTCTTGGAATACGTTGCAATTCTATTATGTGCTTGAGCAGTGAAAATGGCGCTTTATGACGACAGTCTGGAAACTTCGGTAACGTCCGCGAAGCGACACAACTCACCCTATAAAGTCGACTTTATGAGAAAACTAGCATCCTTTCCCGCCGGTGTACTTCTTCTCCGCCGGAGCAAGTTCCGCGCGGCAGCTCCTAAGGCTTGTAAAAAATTGCTTTGTTTATCGCAGTCGGTGAGCAGACCACTCCCGAAAACGGGCTACGGTCGATTAATAGAGGTTTACAAGGCTCGTGAAACCGTTTTACGTCGTTTTATGCCGATAGTAATCGCACGTACCTCGCCGCAATCTGCTTTTTCTGCGTTTTATCAGCACGAAGGGCAGAGGGGTCCGTACTTAAATTTATTTCGAAAGCAACGGCGAGGCACTTCGTAGCGTGATGACCTCAATCTGGGAGTTATCAACACGGATCTCCGCGGAGAAATTGATTTCGGTGGAGAAGAACGAACGCTATTGCTGTTAGTAGAACTTTAGCATTGTGGGAAATCTCAGACGAGAAATCAACGCGCGCGATAGCGTAGACGCAAATTAAAATTTGCCTTCTCGGATAACAGGAGCTCCATATATGCCCGGATATTCTTCTTCCTCTCTCTCTCTCTCTCTTTCTGTCTTTGTCGCGTTTGTTTCTGAGTCTTCCGTCTTCTCGAATGGATCGTGACCGGTTACCAACGTTCAATTTGATTCCGGAACTCTCCGCGTTCCTTTTATTCGAAGGAACTCGCGAAACTTGAGCGGCGCGGAGTAGACGACGGGCTTGCGGCCTTAGAAACGGGCTGGGCTGAAGCGCGGAAGATGAATGGCACGCGAGAGGGAAGGACAAATAATATGAGAGGACGGGCGGTTAGCGTAAGAAAGACCGAGGGACACGGCGCGGCGAGGTACAGCTCTCGCAAGGATGGCTAAACGACACTTCATACATGAGAGATTATCGCGTCTGGCGGGCGCTGATACCGGGGATGTTTCATCCCTCGTTCTCCGCTATCCCTTAACTCTCCTTAGCGCGCCGCCACGACCGTGTCCTGTCTCATCTTCAGCCCCCATCGTGCCCGGGGTTCATTACTCACATGCAAATAACGTACGTCCTCGGCCGAGAATTCCCTATTTATACGCATCACCCCGCGACGTCTTTTAAAAACCATCTCCCCTTTTGACATTAGAACTCTCTTCTCTCCGAGAGAGCTCGCCGGCTCTGCTTCTCGACCGACCCTCGCGCGCGCCCGCGTCGTCCTCGTTTCTTTCTTATCGAGGAAAAAAACGAGACTCTTATAACAAGGAGAAGGGAATGAGCGTTATTAGATTTCCAATATTTATGAAGCGCGCTACGCCTTCATGCAGTACCTCCGAGGGAAATACAATAATCGTTTCCGGAACGACGAAGTTCGCGGGTTTGTAAAATCTAGTTACGCGGCGGTCCCGAGCGTAAGTTAGATTAAATTAAATAAGACCGGCTAGAGCGGCGCCGCGAATCAACCGCGAGCGCTTCCTTGCGCACGCGGAAGAACTTCCATTCCGTAGAGATCGAGAGTTACGCGAGTCGAAAGCCCGTCGGGACATTCTTTGTGCCGAGATTCGAGGTATATCGTATAACCGTCGGCATTATAGCCGATTCTCTTTCCGCGCCGCCTTTTCCTCAAGTCGCCTCGAACTCGACCGCCGAAGGAAGAATGGTTTTGACGGCGGGGAGAGAAGAGAGAGAGAGAGAGAGAGAAAGAGAGAGAGTCCACGAGGGGAAATTCAGCCATGCCAATCTTACGGCGGTCGCATTAACCGCTCCGGACCGGAATGCGAGTCACGTAAGAGCGGGAGCGAAATTCGTCGTTTAGCTTTCGTCGACGCAGCCCTGTCACCTCGTACGTATAAGCGCGGAGAGGAGGCGAGTGTAGAAAAAAATATAAGAGCAGAGAGAGAGAGAGAGAGAGAGAGAGAGAAAGGGGAGGGAGAGATGGTGGGGGGGGCGTGGCAGAAAAATAAAAAGAGCAGACATAGCGAGAGGTAAGAGAGGGCACCGTGAAAGAGGGATGCAGGGGGAGAGGGAGGGTTTAGGCGAGACGTCGTGCACGGCGCTAGTCTGGGGAGGCGAGATCTCTGTATTCGCGGCAGGAACCCGAACACTCGATAGTGTGCTTTAGAAAAATTCGTGACAGAACTGCTAAAGCGAACGGCGCACAATTTACGTTATTAAATCGGCGGAACGGCTCGAAGCACCGGACGAGTGCTGCCTATTCGACGTTATTCCGCGTTTAAGTTCCTTTCGACTCCGCATTTGCCCCTCCCCGCTTGCGCGTCCCCGCGGCCCACCGCCGACCGCTTATACTTCAACCCCTTCGTCGCCCACCAAGGTGCTCCCCGATCTGCCCGTAGGTACCGGCGACGTTCCGCCTTCCTTGCTTTTCACGTACCACGATAAGATTCCTCGGGGTTCCGGCGCCGGGGCCATAAGGCGACCTGGATTTCCGCCGAAATTCAGGACTATACGTCCTGGTCGGTGGTCACGTTCGCGCGACGGGACGAATTCGGAATTATTCTTCGAAGCTATCCAATGACGCTTTTGCGCCATCCGTCTAGTGGATTCTGATGGTTATCGACGCGTTCACGCGAGTGCTGATCTATCATTCGATACTTTTAGGGGAAAAAAATATCGTTGTATGGAATGTTGCTAATTTCTGTGACAAGCGTTTAGAATTACTTGAAACGAAAGCATCACGTTTCTTTTATCAGTTATAGTATTATTTTCATTAAGTTTTTGCGAATGAATATAAATTTACGAAAAAATAGCTATAGGGAAGGTAAAATATATATGTACATGAGTGAACAACATGTGAATATGGAGCTTATTCTATAAAGTATTCTGAAAAATGTCATTTTATTATATCTTTTTGTTTTTAATATTGAATTTAGAAATTATTATTTGATCAAACTTCTTTTGTTATGAAGTTTTCGAGAAAAAATGGTGTAATATGATCAGATGTAAATATATGTATATAATTAGATATGAAAAGTAAAGTATATGATTGTATATAACAATATTCGAAATTTGGCGCGATATAATTTTATC
>VBVQ01002729.1:10323-23085 GCA_011636635.1 Tetramorium simillimum
TGATTAGGATGCCTTAGTAAGGCATGCCTTAAGAATACCCGATCAGGTCCTTGTGATACATCAGGCCAATTTCTAGTCGGGATTGTCGTTGTTATCACTCGAATATTAGTATGTTCATTGATACTTTTTAACTTAAAAAACGATTTCTCCATCGTAGAGTTTCAATAATTTTAAAAGCAATTCCGAAACTCTAGTTAATATAGCTTTAATTCTTGATTATCTTTCGAGAATAAAAATATAAAGTGAACGCTAAGAAATTGCGTACAATGAGATTCGCATCAAATTGAACAAAAAAAAAACTTTGATCATAATAATTAAATAATAAAGGAGACATACTTATGTGATCATAATGATTAATTAAGATAAAAATCGATTTAGATGAGAAATGACTTTTTCTACGTGAGATAACCAACGCGTTAAAAGTGCAATTACGAATGGGAAAACAGTGAGAGATAGCGCGACAGCGATAGGCGCGTTGACAGATAGGAAAGAGCTAAGTGCAGAAGTAGATCGCGGTGGGATAAAGCAAAGGGAGGAATGCAAGAGGGTGAGAATAAATTTCGACAAACCGGGAAAAGGCAGCTGGGACACGAAGGCTTCGAAGACAAAACTTGATAACGCAAGCGGAAAGGGAGCGAAGGAGAAAAACGGAAAGGGGGAAACGTAGGTGGTTCTCCAGATGAGATCCAAGAGAACGACGGAGCGAGCTGATACGTAATCCGGCGGCGTGGACGGAGAAAGAGGACATAAAGGGAGGAAAGGAGAATGTTGCAGAAGTCCACATGGAGCGGGGCGAGGGGGGCGGGGAAGGAGTGATATAGTATATATATAGAACCTGATGGCGAGAGTAAGCAGGGGTGGCGGAAGGGCGGCGGGACCCGTTGGGACGGAAAGAGACGGAGAACGGAAGAGGGAATGGAGTGGAAGGGGGGGAAGGGGTAGGGAGAAGCGGTGGTGAGCAGGAGATGCGGTGGGAGCGGGTGGATGCAGGAGGACTGCGCGCGTAGAGTGCGAAAGAGAGAGGGCGGGTATCGCAGGAGGAAGGAGGCGGCTTCGGAGCAACGGCGATGCCAGTGTGCACGCGGACGCCGAGTCGGCCTCGGCGTTGGCGTAACGTCGCGACGCAATCGCACCGCAAACGCAAGCCGCATCGCGGGTCCGTGCGTTATCCTCTCCGACGTTGCAGCGTCGCGGGATAAGCGGCGATCAGGCGGAGAGTGCGCGACCACGGGAGTGAGGCGACTCGCTGTTGTGTCACGCGGACGTCACGAGTCGCGGCTTTACGACCAACGACGACGACGACGACGACGACGACGACGACGACAACGACGACGACGACGACGCCGGCCGTCGCGACGTCACGGCGACGACGACTGCGGCGTTCGGTGTGTGCGCGAGATTTTCGTTTTATCCACGTTGCCGCTGTGAAGTGTGTATATGCGACAGCGCAACGGTACGTTACGGACGCCGCTGGTTTTACGAGGGTTGCGAAACGCGGCCGAGCAACTCGTGATTTTTCACGAGGGTATCGTAGTATTGTCGGGGGCTGACGCCGGGATGTTCCGAGCGCGAGATTTGATGGCTGCTACGGAGTAAACGAATCTTTCCGCGTGTCGCGAGCTTCTGGTTATGATCGTTGACAGTCGAGTCAACGAGCGATTATTTTACGAACGATGAAAATTGTAAAAAACGTTTAATCTGAGAGTTGTAGTGTGATTTTAATATTAATTAATATTAATCCTGAATTTTTGTAATCCTACGATAGTCGCTTGTACTTCCGATTAAGAGCGTCGACTATTAGCGAAAAGCCTCTTAGGTCTGGGAAGAATTGTTGGACGTTTGGTCATGATTATCCGGATTAGAATGATCCATTTAATTCATTTATACTTGAAGCTTTAAGTCATTATTGTTAAATTAAGATTTGTTACGACTGATGATTATTGGATATTCCAGTCGTTAATAATATTCAATAATTACTTTGGATTAGAAAGCAATTTTTTATCATTGAAAAAAGATTTGCGAATTGAGATAACTCGTCAATGACAATCTAAAAAAAAAACTTGCTAAAATTCTAATTTTATTATGGTTATCATGAGTAATTAAGATCACTTTGTTAATTGTTGATAAGATAATCAATCTCTCTCTCTCTGTCTTTTAAAATTACCAGTAATAATTATACAAAAACAAGTTTTGCATAGGAATAATCTCATTTTATTAATCATATTTCGCTGATAAATTTCCTCCCGTGACGATTTCGCTGAGAATCGCTGGTTGCCCATTTTTCGAACATCTGCGTATAATCTTTTTATTTCATATCTATTATCGGCGATTGAGCAGAATTCCGCCATCAGCCAGGATCGTTTGGCATCTAACTGCGGAACGTTTTTACGCGATTTCTTTCAATAATCGGATGATATCAGACGGGCACTATAGAATGGGCGTGAAATACGAACATGTTGGGTATTATGACCATTGATAATTTACGAATGGTTCTTTTACGAGAGCGGGGGGAATAAGCGCAGATGATTTTACGATGGAACGTATTTCTGTGAAATCTAGATGCACCGCTTCTTTTTTGCATGCGTGTTTAAATATTGACGATCAAGAGATGCAGCATAGCGTCGTGTATGTAGCAACAATTTCGCGAGGAAGATATTAAAGCTTACATCCTTATATTCTTTAAACGTATTAGCTTAGCTCGAGCTAACAGTAATCTTGAATTATCGATCGTATATATACCGATAATTTATAGAACAGATTATTTTATAAACATTCATTATTAGCGATTATCTGTCTAAAATTTACAATCTGCCAACAATTGCTTCCTTTTAATTCTTTCTTTCTATTTTGTAGAAATAAATCGTTACTTATCTCTGAACGATTCTTACAACATATTATATGTTTTTCTATATTTCGGCAAAATATATACAGTCATCTTTCTTCATTTTTTTAACTTTTTCTATTCTTTTTATGAGTTTTTTTTATGATTTTCTTATGAACAAATAATAATTACCACATAAAATTTATTACGTCGACACGAACGACAATAAAACTAATAATTGACGATTAACGTTCGATTAACTCGCCGTAATAATTTTTTTGTGCTCGAGCTTGGAATTGCGTGACTCGAGGAGTTAACAAATGACTTTTAAGCGCAACGGCCCTGTTGATGTTTCACACCATACATTGAAGGCGCGCGATGTGACGATATGAGGTCATTTAAAAACAGGTTTTTAACTTGTTTTACTTCGCCTTCTGATTATACTACTCAGCCCTCTTGTTTCCCCTTCCGATAATGCGCTCTGTTATATTACGTTCTTGTCTCAACGAATTTCCTGTGCACTTTATTTCTTTAACGCTCGCATTTCCTACCCCTTTATTTCAATTGTCAGATATATTATCTATATAGACTTGTTTAACTTCAAGTTAAAACATTCATCTTTTGATCGGCGATATTGCAAATATCGTTCCACGCGTGCAAAGAATATGGATCACCGGAAGAACGTACTGGTAACGCAAAGAGTTACCTAAGAGGATTTACTTAACGGGTGACGAGTTTCGATCAAACTTTTGCAAGGTTACCTTTATCTGATCTTATCTCTTCTTTTCTAACACTGCTCTTTTACGTATTACGACACGTGGTAATATACGAAGTTAACGCTAACGTAATCTAGAGAAAACGTGTCTTATTAAGGGTAGTATGATTGAAGGTAGCATCTACTAATTGCATCACAAATCATCCGGAAGGGTGCAGACGCTGCGCGATTACACGAATCGAGATGGTGTGCAACAGTTGGCCCATAATAGCGACAGATGACTACGTAGATTCGACACCGGCTCCTATCAGGACAGACGCGTTATCAGCGTCAGTTCCGTGCACTCTCTTCCGTCGCGGCGGAAGACGCAGATCGTCCATAAAATCGTGAACTAGCCTGCCAATTTTCTTAATGACGTCGTCCGCGACGGAAATGACTTGAGTGCACGCAGGAAATTGACGCGAACGCGAGGAGATCGCACCCAGCGAGCCGCCTTCGCCAGCTAGGAAATATACGCGTTCGGGACAACGCGGCAGGTCACGCGTGAATTTTTAAAACTCCCCCCGTACTTTGGCTCTTCCTTTTCTCCCTTTTGTTTTTACTTTCTTTTTCTCTCTCTCTCGCTCTTTTCTCCCAGTTCCGCCAAGCGTCCTTGACCCGCCGGAGGCGTATTCACGCGAGAGGGCATGGAGCAGCGAACGCTGGCTCGTCTCTGCGCTCCAGTTAATCGCGTTAATTTGATTACTCGCTGAGTAATTGAGGTGACCGCGTTTTAAAAGACACGTTGGATCACCGAGGTGGACGTACACCGGGAACGAGCGTGGCTCTTGTATCAGGGATTTTCCTTTGAATGCGAAATGTTTGTTGACTTATGATGTTTGCGCACGTTCCCATTTCGGTAACTCGTCGGAGCGGAGTCGCGAAACTGCGATTAAAAACTGTGATGGAAATCCTACATCTTGTGTTAGCTAATTGCAGAGGAATTTAAAAGTGGACGGTATTTCTATTGGTCATTAATTTATTTCTAGCGATTTTTCATATTTTTAAACAATAAGACATTTTCAAACTACCACCTGTGTGCTTTTATAAATCACGTGTTCTTCGCTTCTTAGTAAATTTTATTAATATATTATTAATATATTATGAACAATTTTTTAGAATAAGGAACGATATTGCGTTATAGTTACTTCTTTATTTAATAATGTACTTCGTCTGTGAATGTAAAGCAATGAATCTATGTTCTTTAAGGACTTTTGCAGTAAAAATTTATATCATTCCGTGTTGCTATCGCAAAAATATATGCGCTTCGCATAACATTTCTTGAAAACTTCTCTCGCGCGCCTTCTTTTGCAAAATTATCATGCAAATATTTCAAGACGAGCAATTCGACCAAGTTGACTCATGAATTATGAAACTTCAGTACTTTTCACGGCTGTGAAGTTAGTATCCTATTTTTTAAATTTTGATATAAATTGATAGAGTTCTGGTACTTTATACCCAAAGAGAATTTCAGAGAGTTTCCGATGTGCGTTGAAAAAGATTTTAGCAATTAATAACTTAGAACAATAAAAGAGCAAAAACGGAATAGAAATAATTTTTCCATTAACAGGTAAGATTTTTTTTCAACCTTCCATGAATTAATTTAAAAAACTTGTTCAGAATTTTGACATATCCTGGCTACATAGCCTCAAGAATTTTATCCTGATTGAAACATAAAAGTTGTTACGAATTTTTGTAGAACAAAAATGTGAATTTCGTAGCCCGTATCAGAGGATTTTTATTTTGTAGATTCAATCGGTAGAGCTTTTTTCGAAACCTACAGGAACTCTTTGGGGAAGAGTGCCAGGGTTCTATCGATTATACGGGAATTCTGAAAATGGGATATTAATTTCATAGTGGTGTACTTTTCAACTCTGCTTCGATGATTAGATACTCCAGCCAGCGATCGCTCAGCTACCCTTTTTGCTGCAAATTCGCAGCATTATGATCGGTTCTTATAAAAGATAGAACGTGAGGGCGATCATGTAGAAAAAAAAGGCTTTACAACTGACCCCGATAAGCTATCGCAATAGTTAATCGAACGGAGGCTTGCACGAGTAAATTTAGATCGATCGCTAATCATCCCATCTCCCTTACTTACGTGACTATCTCTACGGATTATAATTATTTATTTACTAAATTTTAATGTTTTCAATAAGATGCGTGTTCAGTTTTCTTTAAGTTGGTCTTTGAGGGTATAAATTAATGACGAAATGACATTCAACCTAGCATATTTTTTATTAAATTTTTTAGGAAAATTTTAATATGAGATTCGTTTGAATATTAAATCTTAAAGTTTAAAAAAAATATAACAGTTTTCTCTTTCTCTTTTTCAATGTTTAGCTGAAGAAAATCGACTTTTGTGAAGCGCTGAAGAAAATCGATTTTTATAAAGCGCGATATACATCCGCTTTCCGTCAGTTTTGAAATATCTCGTATTTCTCTATCTACCTCAGGAATAAAAATAAACTCTGCAGAGGGGTGCATCGCTTTGCGATTGCCCTTGACCCGTCAATGTATTCGTGGGGAAGTGGAATAACCGCTCGTTTACACGTTCACGCTCTAGAAATGCCCGCTAGGTACTCTGTCTATCCGTCTAACAAAGCAAAGACAACGCCGATGCAGGAGCGGATCGGGGTTAAGGGCCGTTTTTCACTGATAGTAGGATGATCAAGAATTCTGACCCTTTGTCGCCATTGTATCTTAGCGAATTCCGTTCGATATATCCATCACCCTTTTCCGAAAGATGTAAATATCGTATCACAAAGTGCTAAATTAAGTGATAAAAAGTACCATCTTTATCACAAATATCCAAGCATGATGCAATACGGAAATATTTACTATTTAGAGATCGAAATTCGATGAATGTTAAAATGTACGAGTCATGAGAATAAATGCACCCATCGACCCACCGGTTGATCAGGTAAAGGATTAATGAGGGCGGACTGCCGTATTTTGCCGAGAGTAGTTATGCCGGATTATTAATTGCCAATTACCCGCCGTGAGAGCATCGTGTCAAGCCGTTGAGCGGGATCACCTCGAGTCAATAATCACGGGCAGATATTATCCACCGTCACAAAACGTCGGTCATACCCTCAAAGCAGCCGCGGGACTAGGGATCGACGCTTATCCGGATTGGCCCCGATTCCCCGATGATACGACCCTTTGTCCTGTCGCTAATTTATTGCCCCGATTCAACGACGAAAACCCACGCGCCGAAGATCAGGACGGAGCTTTATGCGAATCTATTACGTGTATCCAATATACGCCGGTGTCACTCCTAACGAGATCATTTTTCTCGGAACAATAATTAATAGCCCCGTTTAATTCACCAACTAACTTTAATCAGGGGTATCACGGTGAATTTAATTCTGCAATGAACGCGATTCTAAAACGCCGCGCGTTTCAAAGTAAGATACATCACATTTAGGATATTCAACCCTCTTTCTCATTATTTTACGTAATAAATTAACACAACATTATGTCGTCTTAAAGACGTCTTAAAAACGTTCTAAAATTTCGAAGACGTCTTACAAAATTATCAGAAAGACGTCTTTTTGACATCTTATGTCCTGTTTTTCGACGTCTTTCAGACGCCTTTGAGACAAGTTTGAAAGACATCTTTTAATTAAAAAAAAAAAAAGTCCGCGCAGGACTGAAATCGAACTGGAGTCCGCGGCGTGATAATCTTCGACATTAGTACCTTAGCTACGCTGTCTTCTTACGAATTAACTTAACAGAACTTTACACAAATAACACTATATATTTTGTTAACTATTATTAACCCAGTGAGAAATGGTTGGTCAAATCAATGTTGAATCGACATTGAATCGATATGTTTCTTGCGTCGAAAAAGCATCAATTCGACGTCGGTATCTTTTCGAACATATAATATAATCAGGTTATATTACCGACTGTCAGATAAGCAAAGCGAGCCGATGAGTGGCTCCCGTGCTAGATCGCTTGACTAGTGTCGGAGAGGTCCCGGGTTCAAGTCCCGCTGGATCCAGTGCCCTGCATATAGAGATTGAGACTCTATGTGGGCTTTTCTGTCAATTGATGGAAAAAAAGTCCTCACTCTGTGGTCTGCGGATTTAACGTGTGGAAAAAAGAATTAAAAATAATATTAATACAACTGTACAGATTTTATTTGATATAGTCTGATATAAGACTGTTAAGCGTTAACATAGATTGCACTGAAACTGTGGTACTTTACTATCGTTTACATTATTCTTATTCTTCCAACACAACAACATATATAATAATAGTTTAATAATAATAATAATAATAGTTTATTGTAACAGCAAATGGAGAGGCATCAACATAAAAGTTGTTACAACGCCTTCCGCAATATAATATCCTAAAGACGTCTTTTTTTTTACGTCTTTAAGACGTTATATTATTCTTAATTCTTTTTTCCACACGTTAATCCGTAGATTACAGAGTGAGGAACCCTTTTCCATCAACTGACAGAAAGCCCACATAGAGTCTCAATCTCTATATGCGGAGTATTGGATCCAGCGGGACTTGAAACCCGGGACCTCTCCGACACTAGTCAAGCGATCTAGCACGGAGCCACTCGTCGCCCCGATTTGCTTATCTGACAGTTGGTAATATAACGTATAGCTATTTATATGAATAACAGATTTAACTAGTAGTACTTTCTTGACACACTATCACGTACGTCGTGCGCATGCACAGCACGGTCGCGGGATGCAGAATGGGCGCGCAATGTTCGCAATGTGCAGAAAGTTCAACGATACATCAACTTTGCTCGCCGGCCTGATGGAGCCGGAAGTTCGCGATCAAACGAGCCCTGTCGGCACACGGGTGATATACAGCCATATCGTTCTAAGAGGAGTATTTCCGTAACGGCCACTCAGCTCACTTCGGTATTGTTTAACTTGAATCTCTTTAACGCTCCGCGTAACCGTAATTACATAACTGCAGCTAAACTCTGACACACGTTGACCGCACGTGAGTCTCGGCTAACATAATTATCGCGTTGCATTATAACACACGTGTCAAGTTTTCTCGGCGGCGTTTTGCCGCTGGATACAAATTGTATCCTGTATTCTTCCCTTCTTATCATCGTTCGCCACATTGCAATTTCTGCCCGGTGAATGGGGGCACCCCGCGTCCGGAACTGTCGTTTTTCGTTGTAAGACGTGTCGTCACTGCCGGCGACGTCTTGTAATTGTCTCGATGAATGGCGAAGGCGGAGTCGCGCGTGCAAACGTGTCGTCGGCTGTGAAAATCCTACTTTATAAAAGGTTTGCTTCGCGCTAAAACTCAGGAGCGGCAGGAGGGGGTAGAAATAAACCGTTCCGTAATTACTGTCGCGCTCATCTCTCCCGGGCCGCTTTAATTTCATAGAGAATACTCCGCCCGAGCCGGCGAACGGCGCCTCGTTCCTCGTGATAAATGCGCCGAGGGACGAAAAGGGGAAAACGTATGATGTCCTGTGATCTTATAGAAAATGACTCGCATTTTCCAGAGTCGCTTTATCCTCTATTGCAGACAGACATTTTCGATGTATTTATAGTAGGTAATAGCGATTTTATAAAGTATCATTAATATACATTTAACAACAATTATATTATATATATAATAATTATTATAATTGTCCCAAATTGCAATATGTTTTCTGGCTTCGTAGGTAAACAATAATCACGTTGCATAAATTGCATTATTTGCCCTTTCAGTTAAGTAAAATAATTAACCACCAAAAGATCAGACTATCATATTTTAATTGATCATTTATGCGTCCTAATTTACGTAGATGTTACAATATTTGATATAACAATGTTATAAGTTCTAGCAGATAACTATTTTTTTCACAACCAGTCTTTATTATTATTATTGCAATTACAATGCTTTTTTAGTATATTGTAAAATTGTAGTGTCCTCGCAATTTTTTCCGCCGTTACTTCCTCGACCATTGTCTCTTCTTTTGTTTCATTTATTGCACTCACTATGTTAACGATCTCTTAAAGTGGCCCCGTCAAAGGCCGTGATGCGACAAGAAGACAAAAAAGAGAAACGGTAACATCGCTAAGAGAAAGAATGGAGTGGACAGTAAACGGAGTAGCTGTGTTTTGCTCTCACAGTTTTGCCTTTTTCTCTCTTTCGGTCCTGAATTCTGCATTTTAGTGCCCTATGCCTAGTATTCTGCACCTCGATAGTGATGTCATGCGTTTGCAACTAGTTGTTTGCGAGATTGTGGTTAAAGTGAGTTTATTAAATTTGAAAAATAGTAATTAAGCGAAGATTAGAATATAATGCAAAATTAAATTTTCCGCACAGTAGCGTGTCACCGTGATCAAAGATTTTGTCTGAATGATGGTTCGATCATAGTTGATGGTTATAACCGAGTTAACGTCAGTTAGCTAAACCGCTATAACTTTGTTCTTTAGTCCTTTACGCCCTTCTACCCTTTATAGATTATAACGTAGCTTATGGTCTGAGACGAGAGAACCAACTAAAGTTAGTTAATCCAGCTATTACCGCGAGATCCAACACAGTCTAAGTAGCGTCGATTTTTTTCGATTGTTATTGTTCAATTATCTTTTTGTGTGCGATTTCATGCTAAGCAAGAAAAATTAATGAATTAAAGATAATTAAAGAATTAAAATTTGAATATTAAGTGTCCATTGTTACGATTGGGAATTACATTAAGGGAAAAAATCTTTAATAAATATGTCGATGTCGGAGTTCTCTTCATTAAGCACGACGGTAAATACATGAAGAATTATTAATGTTGACACTGAATCGCGAAATAATTAACGTGTGACGCGCGGCTGACGCAAATCTGATTGCCTATTGTGTGTCGACCTGCGCGGCTCGCGTCAACTGTTCGATCATTTTTCGCTAATATCACAAAAAGCAATGCGTTTTTTTTTTGTTTGACCCCATTTTTCAAAACATTTCAGTATACTCGAGGTATAAAATTGCCTCGCGAGAATACTCCAATATTTCGCAATAACGCTCACACGAATCTGGATATCGAATCAATTAAAACCTCTCTGCGCTTTGCTTTGTATTAGAGAGCCATGGAAATACGATAATCGACCATGCACAGCATAAAATTCTGTCGCAGAAAGATGTTTTTTTTTGCCAGCCGCTGATACACTACAAAATAAAAAAATTGATTGTGACTTGAAATAGTTCACGGTCCGCCCGTGTCTTACAACTCTCTCGCCCGTATCTCTTCGCCCATCTGTGCCGTACGGAACCTTAGAATGCGCCGGAAGAATAATTATCCGCGGTGTAGCGATCCGCACGCGGTGGCAAGCGAAGCGTAGTTAAGTTGTGAGATATTAGACAGAAACGGGTAAAAAGAGCGGAAAGGGAGAGACGGAAAGAAAGACGAAAGGAGATCCTCTTTAGCTGGTCGTTTTCACGGTGGACGGGTTAATTCCGAGATCTCGTTACCACGCGTATACTGGACAGAGAGAAAAAGAGAGAGACGTGGGAGGCGAGAGAGCGAGAGAGAGAGAGAGTGAGAGAGAAAGGAACGCCCGAATCCCGAAGAAAACGAGGAAGAGAGACTGGAGCGGGAAACGAAGTTAAGCCCGACGAAAGCCTCGTCTCCAATTACCCGGGACCCGAAGCGTGTTGTAGATAGCGCGACGCGCCCGCGCGTAATTCGCAGCGGTGACGTCGACGACCACGAGCGCGGTAATTACCGCTGCGAAAGTGCCGGTGGATGGTTCACCGGGCGATGGTAGCGTCTCCGCTACTCGTCGAACGCAGCCGCGGTTCCTCCAGAGAAGGCCATTCGGTGCGATCGTCGCTCCTCTGATCTCGTTCTTCTCCGGCGGGCATTCCCCCGGTTTTACTTGTCGCGTCGACAGCATTGCCGCTCGCCGCATCTGAATCATTCGTCAAGAGAGGAATGCCCTCGAATTCCTCTCAGGACGAGCTCGCCCGAGGGGCGGCGGGGAGTGGAGCGCGATTTTTCTAAATATCTTCGCGAGAATACCTGTCCGCATTCGAAGATCGCGACGTCCGATACTCTCTCGATCGCGTCCGTTCCTTTGTGCCGTTCGCAATAAATTTCACGGCAGTGTCGCGCGGTATCGGCGGGGAATCGTCCGCAGGATTTGCGATACTCATAAATCGTTCCAATCAATCGCGATTTGATATTGATATTTCTCTGAGATATTTAAAATTCGTTTATACAAAGCGTGGTAATACGATGAAGACAATTGGATCGTTTAATTAGTTTTACATGTACGTTCCAGGATTGCTGTCATTATTTAAGCGGGCATAGAATTTGCAGGCTTTACAGTAATTTTACGATAATAATTAATGGTGATATCGACAAAGTCGTGTTATACATTTATATATGCAATAAGTATCTATAATGCAAGCGTGAATAATTGACCAGCTTGTTACAAGAGAATCTGCACGGAAAACTTACGTCACGGTAGTTGCTCCCGCTTATTCAGTGCATCTATATTCTTTTTCAGATCATATTTTTCAACGTGAACTGTATGTTGCTCATTGATGCAAAACGGTGCCCACTTTATTGGATGTTACAACAAGTTGGATGTAACAATTATTTGTAGGCAATACCATTACTTTAGCAAGAACTTTAGCGAAAATTAATCTTTCCTGAATTTGTTATAGATATTTAGAATATTATTATTATTTTTTAAAGAGAATTTTAAGTAATTTTGGAAGACTTTCTCGAAAGTTTAATTTTGGAAAGTTATCAGTTTTCTCCAGAGACTGCGATTACTTTACTAAAATTTACAGAAATAATGCGAAATTTAAATGAGCAGATGAATTTTTCAAAGATTGGTAGATTTTAATAATTATGATTTATTTAGCAGATATTTGAAGTTTAGTGATAGAATGAAAATAGTGATTACTTTAGCCTTTAAATTTCACATTGCAATATCGAAATGGCGAACCCCTTTATGTGATCCGTTTACGTGGGATAGAAGCGAGAGATAAAAGGGCAAAGAGTGATCGTCGTCGAGCTTAAGACCATTTTCTCGTTCGAGGGCCGAGAGATCGACGAGTATCCGTTGAACGGGAACGGAAACCCTGAGCTGACCAGTACACACTCTATTGGGGAGCGAACTCGGGAGGCGCTTTCCGATCTTCCGAACGATACGTCGTGGTGATTGGAGGAGCTTGAAGCGCCGTCTCATGACTGCCTTGGGGGGGTGGGTGG
>VBVQ01002730.1:8448-23125 GCA_011636635.1 Tetramorium simillimum
TTTATTTCAGGACGTCGACAAGATTCATTTGCGTTGAATCACTCGATTATATATATATATATATATATATTTATATATGTGTATAATCACGTCCAAGAATTGCACGCGCAAGTGGCTTTAAAGAAGATGCTCCTGAAGAGATCGAGGAAAGTAAACAGCCTACGTTTTGTCCGCTCTTTTCCTTGCGTTCGCTGTGATTTCCTGCTTTTCGCATTCTAGTTTGTATCATACTCGGGGACAGTCGATTTCTCTGATGCACACACCGCGATCACTCCACACGTGACAGTCCTCGTAACTGACTCAGCCTCGATTACAGATCTTTGTTCTGGCGCAAGCCATCGTCATTCAACCGTCTGTATCTCGCAGGTTTCTGACAGGTCGGAGTCCCGAAACATTCTCGTTTCCTCACATTCCTCGAAAAGAAACGCATCGTGATCTCGATAGCTCTGATAATCTACATCTAGAAAGTTACAGAATTTTGTGTCACACGTAAGGAAAAAAAAAAAAAAGAGGCGGAAAAAAGTTGTAAATTACGCTCGAGATCTCTCGTTCGGATTTGTGAAAAAGAACCGTGTCTCTCGTAACACAAATTTATTCTCTCCGGTCTCCAGGGACGCCGCTTCAAATCCTCGGAACAATGAACGCCGATGAGAACGGCGAAAGCGAAAAATACAAAGACTCTGATCGCAGCAATTTAAGGCGTGTACGAAAAACGGTGGGTGTCGTTGGACTTTAAATACTCGCTGAAATATCAAATTGATCCAAGCCCTGATGGTATCGAGACATCGCAACCAGTTTTCTCGTATGCAGATACCGGTGTGCCATAAATCGTGGATAAAAAGGGCCGTTAGATACTCGGGCATGCAGCAGGAAGGAGATGATACGTTCATTTCCTACGACGGGAAATCGTAACAAGGAGTCTTGCAGTTTTCTTGCAGTGTCGATATATTTGTGAGACTTTCAATTGTACAGCCGACTTGTTTACATACAACATACATAAGTGTCTTAGTCCATAATAAAATCGCTCATATTATTAGATCAAAGTAAATAATCATAAGCTTAATAATCCGTTTACAATAACGTTCTATTGTGATGTTTGAGCTGGAGAAGTTTACGTTGCTGGTTTCATCTGTAGTTAAATCGATTAGTTCAATTATTACGATGATCAAATAAAATGAATGTTTTATTGCTAGGTCGAATAGATCTCACTGGAGTTTTCACGGAAATGTTGTGATCTTTCCCTTGAACAATTTTGATTCAATCTAATTCCGAATGTTTCAAATGTACACAAAAATGTACAAATTATCGGACAAAAGAAAAAAAGATCAAAATCCGTTTCTGATAACCAATGATAATGAAAAGCCACTTGCCAATACTTACTGCTTATTAATAAAAACTATACACCAGGTAGAGTAAATATGAATACATTAATATTAAACAACTAAACATTTAAACTAAATATTTATGACCTATATTAACAAAAATTTTTTTCTTTTGAGAAAATGAGAAATTCTTGAAGTCGCTTCATAAAGTTTCACAGTAAATCACTATAGTAAACATAAATGTGTATATACTTTGCTCAATTATTATTTAATTGATATTAATTTAAATCAGACTAACTTTAAATTGGAAACAAAAGATAACATTTGAAAAATAGAACTTTTTTCATTAAGATAGTTATCAATTCTTGATATAATAGAAGAGTTCGGCACTAAAACTATGACAGTATCTTGGTATGTCTCATATCAATCGGTCCATAGTACAGAGTACAGGTGATGGAAGGAAAGCGACTATATCACAGAGAAGCAGTGACGGTGGCGATAAGAGATCGTAACTACCAAAACTTAGCTGCAATGGCTCTCTGCATTAAAACGTTCTTGCTTCGCTGTTTCATGCGCTCAATGAAGTATTCCTTGCCTTCCAGGTTAGTGTCGACGGGCTCGACCCCTTCAGTCTGGCAACAAACGAGATTTAGTTGGCTCGTGGCTAGTGTTTCTTCGCGCGCGTGGCTCATCATCATCATCATTATCGTCACTTTCTTCACTGTTATATATTCTTCATTTTTTTTATCATCGATCGGGTTATCATGATCATCATCGTAAAGATGAGCTGATCATTTCGTAGGCCGTTACCTACGCGAAGTCTAACCAACCTTAGTGCTGGGCGCATCGCCCCCCTCTCCCTCTCCCCATCTCTCATAGTCGTCATCGTCTCTCTCTTCTCCTTCGCTCAAGGGTCCGGCTTGTCTCTTATTCGGCAGTACAGTTGAGCTACCGCTATCACCCTGTTGATGTTCAACGTCGTCGCCTCCTTCGAGCATCTTGTTGATCTTCTCCTTCGCTTCGTCAACTTTCCTCATTGGATCGGGAGAGTAACTGCGATCGCTGTATCTATCGCGCGATGCACGGCGATCTCTGAAGTCTCGCCTGTCGCGGAAATCACGGAAGCCTTGTTTACCATGAAAGAATCTACCACCGCGATTACCACGGCCACGACCACCACGATTGTTGAAACCACCACCGCGACGGTTGCCGAAACGATTATTATGCTGATTGTTGTAGAAGCGGTTGCGATTCTGGAAATTGTTGCCACCGCCACGATGATTCGGATTGTTAAAGCCCTGGAAGCGGGGCTTGTAATATGTGCCGCGATTGTTGTACGGTCGGAATTGTCTCTTACGATAGTAACCCCGATCGCCTGATCTGCTGCGACTGCGACTTCTGGTATACGATCTAGATCTTGATCGTGACCGCGATCTGCTGTACGTACCGGAAGGAGATCTGCTGTATTTCCTCTCATAACTGCCAGATCGACGATTTGAATATGAACGAGAGCGACTGCGTCTCGGTGATCGAGATCTGGACGAACCTGAACTGGAGGCACTGCGAGATCGACTACGTGAACGTTTTGCCGGACGATCTCTACTCATACGCTTACTCATGCCGCCTCTGCCGCTCGAGTCGCGTTTCTTCGGGGTCTGTCGGTGCTGACCTCGCTCGGCCTCGCTATCGGAATCGGTTCTCGGGCCTTTGGCTTGCGTCTGGTTCTTTGCCGTTGGCGGAGGACGCGGTGGTTCCGGTGGATGTCCAGTTCCGCTATTCTGACCGATCGGTTGAAACTTGCCGCCCAAATTGTTGTTTGAGCCGAACTTGGTCGGTGTAGTCTGTGAGACGGACATAGTAGAATCCTTGTATGATTGGAACTTGTTCTGTGGTTGCGGTGTCGGATACTTGACTGGCGCTTGTTTTGGTATTGGAGGCTCTTTCGGCAATGGTGGTGGTGGTGTCGGTGTAGGCTGAGGCGGAAGTGCACGCTTCTCAGCAAGTTCGCGTTGCATTTGCTTCCGTATGTTCAAAGATTTCTCAAGCGCCGCACGTTGCAATCTTTCCTCCAGTTCATTGTCATCGTCTTCATCGCTATCCACGAAAACATTAGATTGTACCTTCTTACTCTCCGGTGGGACATCTTGCCATTTTTGCGAAGGGACGTCCTTTTGTCTGTAATCATGCGTGAATGTGAATTCACAGCTATATAAAGTATAAAACAATACATGTTCCAAATTATATTTATTGTAAAATCTTTCATGTGCCGCATATTATTTACCTAGCGGCTTGCGCAGCCTTCCACTTTGCATTTAACGCAGCGGTGTCTAGCGTAGGGAGTTTCGGCTCGGGATGAATCAATTGGGATTCCTGTTCAAATATGTCTGTCGGTAGTGGCTTCCTCTGGATTTCTGCAACAAACGATTATAGTGAGATCGTGATTTGTATTCGGTACACTTTAATATGCATTTAATGCTATTTTATACGTACCTTTTCTCTGTTGTGCAGTCATTGGTACCCTGGATTCTCGCTCGTGATATGCCTTTGAACCCTCGTCTCTCTCTCTTTCCCTCTCTCTGCGCAGCTCTTCTTCTCTGCGTGAACTTTCAGCGAGCTTCTCCGCGTTGCTAAGAGGGGAAGGTATGTCATTATACTGTGCTACATACCTAGTAAATATAAAAACGTAAGTAGAATACGATATCTGACGGCCGCGAGATTTCCATTCATTTGCGTTAGCTGAGGATATGAAAACAGTATAAATAAAAATCGCGAATTTAAGTCAAACTGTTTAACTGGAAGGTAATAAAAAAAAATATTAAACACATTGTTATGAGAAAATTCTAACAATGGTTCCAACCTTTTAAGCGCCGCACAGTCTTTCTCAACTTTCGCATAATAAGCATTAAGTTTGGATTCTAACTGTTCCAAGTCCGGCAAAGATGACTTTTTCAACGCTTCTAAATCCCGTTCAAGCTTGTCCTTGTTTTTACGCTTTTTCCTTTCTTCCTTCTTCTTCTTCTTCCGGCTCTTCTTGTCCTCCTTTTCTTTATCTTTCCCCTTCTTTTCTTTCTTCTTCTTTTTCTTCATTTTCTCACTTTCAGAATGTTTCTTTTCCTTTTCCCTTTCTCTTTTCCATCTTGCTGTTTCTTCCAAGAATTTTCTTACCTGTTCGCATATATAAAAGCAATCCTGGGTTACTTTAATTTTCACGTTTCACGTTACTTTATGAAATATGTCGCGATTGAATAAAACTGTAAAATTATACTTGCCTTGTCTTCGTAATCAGAATCGTCCTTAGTTTGCTCAAGAAACTTGCGTACTTTGATTTCGTAGTCATCCATTTTCTCGCGTGTATTTGTGGTGTAAGAAGCCGGTGCGATAGTATCATGAGTGGCAGTTGCAGCGGGAGGATTATTATACTGGGCCATTCGCTTGCTAAGTGGCGACAATGAACTGCGATGATCTTTCTTGTGTTTACGTTTACGATTTGGCGATCGAGATGCCGATCGTGAACTTCCCGATGACGATGAGCTGCTCGAGTCTGAACTCGAAGAGGTCGAAGATCCGGTAGATGAAGAACTCGAGCTGGAGCTCCATCTTTGTCTCTTCTTTGATCTAGATTTTCTCTCTTTCTTACGTTTCTTTTTGTCTTTTTTGTTTTCTGCAGCGTCGTTTTCAGCTTCGAAACTCTTAAAGGTATCCAAAGGGTTCAGTGATGCTGTAAGAGTCTTGGACTTTATGTATTCAATAGAATTTCGCGCTTCCTCGTGATATGGTGCAATCGCCAAACAGTTCTCATATGCTTTTTGGGCGTCCTCGTATTTCTTTTCGTCTTCGTAACTGCGTCCAAGCGCAACCAGCGTTTCCGCCATATACTTACGAGCATTTGCATGCGTTTGATTTAATTTCAAGGCTGTTTCAAAATCGTCAATCGCCTTCTTGAAGCTTCCGCTATTTGCATATCTATAACACAAAGTAATAAATTAATAAAAATGCTACGTGAAAAAATGATATGTACATATATCAACATGTTAAATACGAGTGCAAACTTCATTTAATCAACTTACAATGCTCCTCGGGCAACCAAACCCTCAACGTTGCGAGGATCAACTGTGAGCGCTTTGTTGAGGCATTGGAAAGCTTCGGAATGACGACCGGCCTTGAAATGATCTATACCCTCTGCAACACTTCGAAATGCCCACTTGCTGGCTTGTGTTTGTCGCAATTCAGAAGCGTATTCATTCGGCGGAAATCTCTCTCTGCGCATAATATAACAAACATATTTAGGCATAATATAGAGAAATTGAATTAATAAATTTTATAGCGATATATTTCTTACCTCAATCCAACCATATTGGAATGATTCTCTTGTCCAAGACCGATTAAGTCGCTCAGATATTTTATGTTGTTTGGATTGTTGAAGCCAGTACTATTCTCCAACAGCGCTTCATAACTCTGGCCTTTGTTGTCGATCGCTTTCCTACACCACAGAGAAAAATACCTAATTATTAAATATGTAAAAATCATCGTGACCTTTGCCAAAGAAGAGGAAACCAAAGCTACTTCATTAACGGTAAAACCAAAGACTCGATAATCATACAGCCGAGGCCTTATTCATCCTGCCCAATAAATAACATCGCTTGTCTGGCAATTCGTGTGCGCCTGCTCTCCGACACCTCGATATACTCCATATATCTTTTTGCTTTGTAAGCACATACATATTTATGCGTGCATGATTTGTTGCAGTCTTCCCATATACACATATAACAAAGTTTAATTATTCATTTATTCCTGTACAATGACGTTCCTTCACTTCGATCTGCATGTATTAATCAAAGATACGATACTAATGCCAAAAGTGCTTTAAATATCATTTTATTCCTTCTTGATTGCGTCATGTATAGATTATTGTGCAACTTTTGATATTAGAATCGTTCAAAATCTACTGTTTATACCGTTAAGAAGCAGCAGGGGTCCGAAACAGGGATACGATGCAGAAGGTAAGATTCCTTTTTATTAGCAGATATAATCTCATTGTTATAAATTTACATTGGTATCAAAACCGTATTATGTAAACTCGTCTCTCACCTTTCACCGTTAAGACGTATATTTCTAGTATTTTGTAATCAGAGGATTTTTTTCTCAACACAAAAGCACACGGCCTATCATCAATCGGTGTGGTTTCGGTTTTTACAATTTTTTTTTGGTGCGATAAAATAAATTGCATAACCCTAGAATAGGTCGGGAGTCACGCCTGAGTATATTATCTTCCAAGGCGGACCAAAAAAATTTTTTTAGATGTAGAGTTTCATCTGTTTGCATTTTGTGATGTCAATTATCAACATGACATCACTTTTTTTTATTTGTCAATATAAGCTGTAAGTTTAAACATTAAGGCATTATTATGATAAAGCGCGATTCTTTTGAAAAGTAAAAGTAAAAAAGTTTTTGGGCGATTAAGATTCGAGTTGTTTGGTCTCTGCTTCAAATCTCATAAACTTCCTCTACAGCCACCTTACCTTCAATAAAGAAAGTACGATCGGACATGAAACTATGAACAACCTCTTGCCATGATACAGAATGATTTGCACAAAAAGATTACATTAGTATACATTTCAAAACAATATAGTAACATACATATAGATGTATTCTTCACTCGATATCCTTATAAGAGACCAAACAACTTTAAATCAGTGTTATACCTACCGTCTGTTGCATTCACTCTGACAGCTCACGGCTCAATGTCTCATACTGGAAATTCAACTTCAAAAGTCATTTGCGCCATAGTCTGGCTGGTGCTTTGAGAGTAATATATCACAAACGTAGATAGAATATGTGCGCAATAGAGCCATGTCAACCAATGCTCAAGGTTTGAATTCATTTGTATCACATTAGAAATTCATCATCATACTGACTATCAACTTTTTACGTTACATAGAGTGTCTGGCACCTAAATTCATAAAAATGTGTAAGAGGAATCAAAACTAATTCACCTAATTTTGTTAGTATCACAGTGCTTCTGTTACAGTTTCGATTTTCTTTTCCCACCATGCTGTGTTATCCTTACCTTTATCTTATTTATTAAAAAAATAACCAAAAAATTCGAAAAAATTAAACAAAATATGACATATGTAACAATAAAATCTATAATATAGAGCAGCACACAATTAAAAGAAAAAAACCAGTGTAAACTTTACATCTCAATGTATCACAATTAAATTTAAAAAAACATATATATATATTCTGTATCACAGTGCAAATACTCTTATAGTAATATACAATGAACAAAAGTGTGACATCACAAAATGCTCTCATTGTTGATCACGTGAATAAAATGTCTCCAGGATACGAGGAGTCAACTTACAAGAATTAGTGAAGCATGTTATGGATTCGGTAGACTTGCAATTATATCTAATCAGTTTGTGGGTGCATGTATTGTGTTAACTTACTTATAGGCTTCTGGAAGATCATCGGAATGGATAAGTCCCATAGATGGGTGTGGCGCTTGCCCTTCCCGGGCAGGTACGTTCATAACTGCGACAACTCGTTCACCTTCAACGTTAACTTCACTGACTACGACGCAGACGAGATCATTTGCCATGTAGCCTCTTGTAACACCTTTCTTGTCCACCGCCGGCACAGTGGCCGTATTTAGTATTAGTGCCTAATAAGCAAAACATACCGAAATCTTTATTATAAAAATCGAATGAAATTTAAAATGTATCGAACATGATAGATGGAATTTCTAAAAGAACCAACGTCTATAAATGATACATCGACATACCTTAATTCCCAATTCAGTAACAACTCTGGGACAGTCACTGCAGTTACAAAGCACCTTCAGAAGAAGACCTGCGGCACTTTTACCCATTACTTGCGCGAAAATTACATCTCCAACTACTAAATTCTGTAAATTGGAAAAATAATATCAAATTAGAATTGTCATAAAATTTTTTAAAAGTTGACGCATTTTATCTTCTGACTTTTTTCTTTATCATTCTATACCTCCAAAAAATTCCGGATGCGCTGGGTTTTCTCCATGGTGACAAAAGTATCAAGTGCTGGCACTGTAGCATAAAATTCTGTAAACACAAATGAAAACACATTATTGCACAATATTGCATAACATTACGATGCCGTCGAATGAGAGACATGAGAAATTATCATGTACCTTCGTCGTCCATCTCCTGCTTCACACCATCTGAGGATTTCTCCAAGTTTGCTTTATCATACAGGTCATCAGCTTTTTTAGTGAGAAACTGTTGAAGCTTCAGTCGCTTGCCTCTATCTCCGAAGCTGTAAGCAACACAGAAAATTGTATTTAATAAAAATATTCGACAGCACGAAATAGACTCTAAATAATTGTCAAAGATAATCGATATGTACCTGAGAGTCTTTTGTCGCTGTTGATAGATCTCAAAGCTAGGATCTTTGAGATTCAGCATGACCAGCTCATTTTCGTTGCGTTCTCCCTCCCACACTTTCTGCAACTGCTGACCATGATAGTTCAATGCTTGAGCCACTAGACGCGCGTCCATAGATTCCATTCTATCTCAGCAAAGAGTCGAACCTAATCTGCAAGAACTAATGAAAATCGTTGCGTTCGAATTATTCCTGCCTTCGAGCGCGGCTACGAGAGCACCTACGTGTCTCCGTTATATTACGTGTCCGAAAAATGTGGGGACACAGGTACAAATCGTTACAGACGTTAGAGGCGTCTCCGACCGTTCCCTCATGCATAAAAAAAATACCCTTTAAACGCCCTACTCCAACGTCCTTGAGCCGAACCGTCGTTCGGCGCTGTACAAATTCGACTAGATTACTCGTCTTCGCTCGTTACCGCGTGCCCGGGTCGAGTAAACGTGCTTGGGCTTTGGGCGCTTCCGCCGCACTATCGGAGGATCGCAGGCGTTCCTGGCGCGCTCGCGCACCGTCGACGCGACTCGGCGTCGTGCCCGGACGTCGGCGTTCGTCGTGAGCCGCGGGGACGACGCCCGGCCGCTATTTCGCGACGACGCTCGCGTAGGCGGGCGAGAAACGCGCGCTGTATCGATCTCCCCCTGTCTCGTCAAGATGGTCGTTGCCAGCGAGACCCCGGGGACTGCGGGAACGGCATCGGCGCCATGACGCACATCTCTCTTTCTCGCAAGCCCACCTTTCTCTCCGACGTGTACGCCGCCCCGCGATTCACGCGAGGGTGGTTTACTTACCGCACGCCCAATGCTTTACGTGCCGCGCGGAAGGAGATCCGGTAACGGAACTCGAGCAAGAATTACGCTGCACCCGGAGACATCGTCCGGAGCGAACGAATGCGTGTGGTCGAACGTCGCAGTACGGTTGCACGAGTCACGCTGTGACGCAGCGGAAACGACGGTGGTGCGGGACGAGAGCGCGCGCTGCGCATGCGCGGCTACTTTTATCGAGCGCCGGCCGTGCGCGCGCGCTCTATATAAGAATGCCGCGCCCCGCATGACAAAGTAATTCTTGCCGAATGATTTTTCTAGAATGTTATACTTTAAAGAGATAGAGAGATAAAGGGAACTTTCCAGCAAGAGACACGAATCGATAAAGAAGTCATTCTGTCACTATTTCTCAGTGAATATCTAATAAAGACTCCCCAACGCAAAGTAACAGTAATATAACGTCAATGTTAAAATTTCTTATTCAACAATATAACTGTTATATGCAAGACGTGTTACATGGGAGTTATATTGTTGAGTGAGAAATTATAACATTGACGTTACATAATTATTACTTTGTGTCTACTGGGTCCTATGTCGATTTGTCTCTTGCTGGAAAGCTCCCAAAGTTTCTAACTTGAGATATGGATTTAACAAACAAGCTATGATTTTTTTTGTTGCAAATCGCACGGCTCGAAGGTAACCGTAGTTGGGGTGGAATGAGCCACAGTTCAACAATATAATAATTTAATAGATAAATGATGCGCTTGATAATACATATCGAGAATTTGCGAGAATAAATTATAACACGAAACATATTATACAAAATACTTCTTATTTTACAGCTTGTAAAATAAGTACAAAAGACGCTGTCCCGGTTTATGCTGGAAAAACTTGTAACAAGCATATCGAGGTAACGCATTCAACAATAATCCCAGTCTTATCTAATTGTGTATACGTAATAGGTGAGGTTTTATAATATATTGTCATTTCGCTCATATCTTTTAATAAAAATTATTCCCAACAACATTATCCCCACATTGACGCTTCTCCGCTACAAAATGATATTAATTATTATAGTTCTAAATTATTGTATAATACTAGGTATTATGTCTGCAAACGCGTTCCCAGAAATTTATTTCTTATAGAGAATAATTTCCGAACAAGTTCGTCTCTTCAGAATCATACGACTTTGTAAAATATCATTTATGCGAAATTTTATACAGCCACGCATTATTTTAGATTGTTGACCTATGTAGTTATCAATCGTACGCTGTATATAAACATTTCCACGCTCTATCTTTTCTTCTTGAGCTTTCCTTTGCTCTTTGCGTCCACGTTCCAGTAATAAAGAAGCTGTGCCACTATTACACCATTCGCCACAGTGGAACACACGTACATCGCTATCATAGTTGTGTCACCCGTTTCTTGAATGGAAGTAAATATTCTCGCGAGAGAACCGAAGAAGAGCAGGAAACATGTTAGCGCCGATAACTGGCCGGTACTTCCATTGGAATAATTTGTATAGGCTTGCATAAACTGTGATTTCATAAAAATTTGAATTAATATATTTCCAATGTTTGCGAGATAAGAATAGCATAGGGTGCATTCCACTTATCGCTCACAACGTTCGTAGAATCATTTTATCTTTGTTTAATATTTACTAAACAATAACAATATATTTACTAAACAATAATTTACTAAACAATAAGGATGAAATGATTCTGCGAACGTTGCGAGCGATAAGTGAAACGTGTCTATAGTGTTCTTAGAAATAGATAATTCCGATAATTACATTACTTATATTACGTACCTTACTTATAAGTACAATGGGTATATTCATTGCTTGGCATGCCCAGAGAACATGGATAGGCGTTAGCCCACTGTTAGCTGCGGAAATCACTGCCAGATAAGCGGAAAGAAACGCAGTTGCTTTTGCTGTTTCTCCATTATAATGCATTACTAGAACCGCGATCATCAAAGTCTGAATTCCTAAAAATACTCCATCTCCCCAGGCACTGAAATTAATGTCAATAATAAATACATTTGTACAAAAAGCAGAGAATTTTCTACGCTGACACACATGTACATTCTTGGACAGAAATGCCTACAAGTATAAAGTTGACTGCGTTCAGAGTTTATCTTTTTCTTTTCAATGAGGAAGGCAGTAGGAGAAAAATAAACTCTGAATACAGCCAACTTCATACTTGTAGGCATTTCTGTCCGAGAGTGTACACAGACATACTTTGTGTTTAACAAATTACTTATTCACTGTTATTCACCTAAATGGAAATTTACTGCAGAAACTGTAGGAAGACATTGCGGTGATAGCAAACAAGTCCAATAATACGCTGAAGACATTGATTCCCTCGCCGCTTTTACTTTTGATAATTTTCAAAATTTGAGGTATTTTTACTAAAAAGAAAATAAGAGTAATTTAGATAAGATATGTATCAGATAAAAAGAAAATAAGAGTAATTTAGATAAGTATTAGATAAAAATGTAACTTACTTACAATTAGATAAGATACTATGAATGCTTAAAAAATAACACTAATACATAACTGAATAACATTTGTATTAATATAAGCTGCAATACAGTTGTTTGTTATGATACTTGTATAAGATTACAATTATCAAATTAAAAAGAATATATATTTACATTAAAATACTTTATATATTCTCATTGCAATAAAGTGGGTATCTTTATATTTAGAAATAATTTACTAACCAAGTAAGGAACCTCCAATGATGCCCAGTCCTAGACCTTTGCTCAAAGTTGCCTTGAAGCATCCGACTGAAACATTTTCAAGATAATTATACCTGCATACATTTTACCTGTATGCAATTGTGTTTATTAAAAAAATTTATTTACAATCTCAACGCTCTCACGAGAAGTTATTGACGAATAAGCTTAATTGTCACATACAAAAATAGTAGAACATTATGCAACAAATCTTAAGCCTACAATACGGTTCGACTTTTAACAAGATTAATTAGTCAATTACACAAACTCAATTCATATTTTCTTTATCAAATTTCAATGTTGGAAACATTTCTGCTTCCATCGGAAATAAAACGTCACATTTGCAGAAAAAGTTCAGGATAAAAGCGTAATGTAATTAGGCGAACGTACCGTGGAAAAAATTAAACTTGTCAAAGTACTCCTTCATGCATTCCTGAGTAAATAAAAGTAACGCCGCTTTTTTTATATATTCTGCCATATTGTCACAATTTGTTCTATATTCATCGACCGTACTATCTCGCGGTATAAATGCGCATGGAATGTAACGGTAAGCTCAAGACGACACGTCCGAATTTCCCGTAATTGCCGAAATGATCGGCGTCCGGCGATAAGCAAAGGCCCTCTGATAAGCGCGTGCCACTGCCAACTCACGTCGAAGTACGCGACACAGTAGCGACGCTTAGCAACTACGAGCTACAAACTTCGATGCCACGGATGGTAATGCGAGAGATGCCGGCAGAGCGTCGCTGGAACATTATAAAAAATCAATTAAATTATATAAAATTGCAATTCAAAAATACTAAACTAAATTAATATATCCTGAACTAGCAAGAATATTATTGTCTGTAATGACAACGCAAAAATGTCTGTGTTATTTCAGGAAAAACAGATATCTGAAAGATAGACAAGAGGAAATTAATTTTTTGATCAAAATTAAAATGTAATTAATATTAATTAAGATTAATTGAGTTATTTTGATAAAAATTTTGATAAAATAATGTTAAGCATGACAAGTGAAATATGATATATGCCTCTCTTTTAATATCCCTCGCGGTTTTCAGTAACCGCAGAAATACCATTTTTAAGTCGTATAAAATGCGTAATAATATGGTATTTTCATAGTATATTTGTGCAATTTTTTTACCGGTGCTTTACCAAGCATATACTGTATTTATTAAGTTTATAAACCAGTAAAATACCAAATTTATTACCGTTGTACATTCTATAAGCTAAACGCTGCATAAATACAGTTTAGTGTAAATTAACATATATACTATATTTTTAAAAATGTAAAAAATACTGTAGTTATACTCATTTTTTACCATAATAAACTGGTGTAAACACTGCGTAATATGGACGTAAAAAAAACTAAAAAATATCGTTTTTTGAATTTTGAAACTGAATTTTTACCAAAGTATTCTGGTATATGTATATACTGTAAAATACAAGAGTACAAAATTAAAAAAGATCGTATTTATATACTTGACTATTACCGCAATTTGCTAATGTAAATACTATATAATCCTGGTAAAAGAATTGCACGAACATACGTTGCAAATATTTCTGTAATACCGTAATTTATATTATACCGTGTATATACATCAAATATACGTAAACCGAAATCCGTGAGGGAAATTAAAAACGAACTTTTTATAAATTCTAATTCTATAGAAAGAAGAGGTAAATAAAAGATAATTTTAAACAACAAAAATTAATATAAGATTATACAAGTTATGTTAGATATCACAAGATATCGCGAGATTAATTAAATTAGATCCTACTGATTTCTTTTAATTGGCGCGCTTCTAGGGCGTTCTTATAAATTAGATTCCAATTATTCCATTACAAAGTCTTTCATGAAGTTGTTCTAGATGCACAAATTTTTTCGCATCTTTTGACGTTACGGACGGCATCTGGAAAGAAAACATCTTTTAACTTAAGCAGCATGCCAATTGATACATATGCATGGACACACCAGGTGATAAGATGCACCCATACAGCACAATGTCTAAACATGTTTAAAATCGAGTCATAAGACGTCTTACAGTCGTTTTTAAGACGTCTTTTAGAAATATGCCTAAAAGACGTCTTTAAGACGTTTTTAAGACGAGTTATGATCCGATTCTAAACATTGTGCTGTCTGGGCAAGTTTACCCACGTGGCGGCCATTCCAACCTTTTTCGTGGCCAAGTATCTGCGCCAAACGTGGATGTAGAATCACATTCCCTGACGATAAAACGCTTACGTATATAATAAACTCCAACTCTCTTTATAATCTCAGAAACTATAATATATTCAAAATCAAATGTTTGTATAATTTTTTTTTTATTATAGTCAATATTTCTTATACATATAATTAAATTTTTCACCAGAATAACCCAATATAATAGATAATAAAAATTATTATATGTAACAAAAATAATACAACAT
>VBVQ01002731.1:0-23123 GCA_011636635.1 Tetramorium simillimum
CCTCTATCCCCTCTGATGAATCGAGACTTAAATCTTGCACCATGATCAATCGGCAGCCCGAATGTCGAAACGTCGTCATCATCGATCGAAATCTGAAACACGTTGGCCCCGTAAAACCGACAACTTTGGCCTCAAATGGCCGACACCTCGGAAAGTACAACGGCATTGCGACACGCGAGGATTGATCTTATCACGGTTGGGACTCCTAATGGTCGCATTAACCGACAAGATTTTGCCGGAATTGAATATCAACGGCGAAAAGATGTGCGAGCATGACCGGAAGACTGCAACGTATGCAGAAAGTTATTTATCTGTGATTTCATCAGAGTGACGAAGGCCTGCGATAATTTCAATCGTATTTTAATCATAGAATACTGAAATATGAAATTTCAAGTGCCTGCTAACTTTCAAAAATTTACTCTGTATTTCTTATTTATATTTTGTACCTTTTTAATTAATTTTACTTTAGTCTCGTCTATATTTTCTCTGCTTTTTCCAAATAACAAACTAGAGTAGTAGGTACTGATAAAACGGCAAAGTATAGTAAAATAAATTTCTGCCATGTAACATACAAAAAATATTACATATGGCGATATGGCAATTTTAAAAAAAACATTATTCCGTAACTTAGCCAACATGAATTTTTCGAAACGATATAATTTCCAAGTTCTTTGTTGTACGAAACGTGACGTGCCCTTGCCCAAATTGAGAGTCAAGGCTCAAGAGTCGGGAGGGTCGGATCGTTTCGGCGCGCCGAATGCTCGTCGCGAAGTCGAAGTGAGGAACGAAAAGATCGACGATCCGGTGGCTCCAGTCCCAAGAACAGAAATTGTTACGTGCTCGCTCTGCAGCGTGATCCGAATGCTCATGCGAGTAGCGATCGGCCGCGGTCATCCAGAGCCGAGAGGAGAGACTCACGAGAGTCCCGTAGCGTTACTCAAGCGCGGAGGAGCTTTCTTCGACGGACACGCACACGTATATACGTACACGCACGCGCGGGCAGTGCCGTAGCCGCGATGAACAGACGATGAAAAAATATAAATCCCGAAAAGTATATTATATATTATTGCAAAACTGTCGTGGATGTAAATTAATAATTACGACAGGAACGAAAATATAGCAACGATAGAACAAAAATATTTGAAAAAAAATGGTAATTCATCCCGCGTACGTTACCATTCTCGTGTTTCATTGAGACTTTTGTTAAGATAAGCAAATCGTTGTTGCGTTAGCGGCGGCTATTTGTCACGGAGTTTTATGCGAATTATAGCCGGCATTCATAGCCCGACATTATATTCAAGATTGCCTTAAGTATGATCTTGAGATATGATGTTGCACGGTTGTTTCATTGGTTGGATAGAGTCTTAACGCTGCTTAATGTCAGACTCGAGACGATTTTGATTATAAGATCCTACTACAAATCCCTATGAGTTTTATAATAAACTTTCCTCACGGAGACTCTCGAGACTCGTAAGAACGTATAAGGCAGAAGACGGCGGTTTCGTGTTCGGGGCGCGAAAGTGGCTAATCACGTCGCTACGCACGTCAAAAGGCGATTGTCCGTCCACGCGGAAGCAGAGAGCCCACGGCTCTCTGCATCTATCCCTCGATCACCTCTCGCTCGCAGGACACGTACTCGTCGTGTCCCCGTACACGTCCTCGCGTGTACGACGCGCACGGTATGTATCGCCGCGCCGCGCCGCGCCACGCCGGTGCGTGTACGCGTCGTCCTCCGCTCCAGTGTATGCGGCTCGCCACGAACGCGCGCGGTGCGTGATGCCGAAACGGCCCGGCCGGGATGTCGGACGGGAATCTGCGCGCCGGCAATATCGAGGGCAGGCTTTCGCGAGGAATTTAAAGAGCAGATCGATCGTAATCTCCGGCACGCCCTAGGTCTTCTCGAACGCGCCTGCTTTCGATCGAGTTGCTTCCAGGCTTATTCTCAAATTGCTCGGATCGAATAGGCGAAACGCTATCTCGATCAGTAAAATCGATATATATTGTTAAAGAACAATTTGTTTTATCGAGATTTCTCAATGAAAGTAGCATATTTTATTTGTATTTTATTTTCATAAAAGAATATTAATATTATAAATAATAAAATTAAAGAATAAATATTAGGATAATTTTTGTAATATTGATTTTTAAAAATATTATATTACGTTTATTGTAATGGTTTTGGTTTTAATATATATTCTCATTTATTTAGGAAACTTTTAAGAGAATAATTTAAGAAAAAAGAACTTCCAACAACTTCCGACTTTATAATTTTTGTATTTTTTAAATAATTTTATTAGATTCCCTTATACGCTTGTTTTATTCTATTTATTGTTTACAAATGAAAAGCAGTTAGTTATTAATAGAGATATTCTGTCTGATATCGTAAAGCCAATGGTCTCAATTATAAATATATCGGTTATCAATCATTGTTTTATTTCTGTTACTTCTCCGATTTGATATTAATAAAATTTAACTTGTAGAGTGATTATGTGATTATCTTTTTTTGTAGGTTTAAAAGATTTTCACAAATAGTGCTTTGAATAAACAGAATTTCACGAGGACGAATGAGCTATTCATTGCGAGATATCATACGCTGAAACATACGACGATGTCCTTTTGCTTAATGTATGGGTATTTAATGCGTTCTACTCACCAAACAGGTAGACACTTTTATGAATGCGACTGGCATTGCCTGTGGGTGAGACCACCGAATATGGATGGCAGCCGAAGATGACCGGGAGCGATGAGACTGCTTAGCGAATAAGGACGTGACGTAGCCGCAGCTTGACCTATAAGGCAAACGGATTTGCTGTTAATAGTCAATATGCATTAGACAAACAATGAGCGGATCTTCGGGCCGCACACGATGCCGACCGTTTTTCTGCGTCATTGCAGAGATTTTAAGCGGCTAAAGCTATCTTTGCAACTATAAATTGGAAACTGCTTGATGTAACAATTATATATCTCTTATTTTGTGAATGATCTGGATATGGAAATAAGAAATGCAAACAAAGTATGAATATTGAATGTAATATGCAAAAGTGAGAAATGAAAGTGAGAAAGAAGGCAGTTATTTTGTTTGTTTTGATATATTATATTTTTGCATAAATGAAAAAATAATACTTTCATTTTAAACATTCATATATATAGATATAATAAACATAAATCAATAAAAGAATAGAAAAAAGGACCTATATACGGCTGAAGATAGATGATTATCGTTTACTCCGTCTTTTATTCGCGCCGGTAAACTTTTAGACAAATTATGGATGACACATATGTAATGATCTATAACCAATCAAATAGCTAACATTAAACAGTCAATGAAATAATAACTAAGGAAATTTTTAGGAAATTTAACAGAAAATTTAAATTGATCATGATTTTTGATTCAGAAACATCGAATTCAGATACAAAAATTAAAGATAATGATCATAAAATAAAAATTTCCAAGGTAAGTATATAATTAGTTTTTCCATCGGTTCTAATTAACTAAATGGTCAGTTTTCTAAACTTTGGCACCAATTTTTTTTTGCAAATTTTTACACTTTATTATTAAAAAATAATATAAAATTTTATATATAATTGAAATAAATTTACTATAAAATACAAAAAATATCTACATTTAATTTAAACAATTAATTGATGATATTATTGATTGCTTGACAATCAATATATCTTTAAAAAAATGATTCATTAATATATATTTCTTATTTCTTATATTTATTTCAAATTAAGACGCTGTATGTAGGCATAATATGCTTCGTTATTAACTGTCTAAGTTCAGTTGCTCTGGAAACTGGTTCACGCAGCACATTTCGTTCTATTTCGCCGAGACCGGTGGTTTTTAATAATTTATTCCGCCGCAATTACAGTAACTGAGCATCAGCCTCACACGATTAATTAACATGAATATAATAATGAATATAAAGAAAATAACGTAAATCTTTAACGCAGATTTGAGGATTAAGATAATGGTAGCAGACGTGCTTGCGGCATTGATATCAACAACGATGCTAACAATCGGCGATGCATATGAAATTCCGTATCTTTATTTGCCATGGCTTGTCAACACTATCAAAGGAATGGTTTTTCACGAAGGACTGTCTCTTTTCAGACTGGCAAACACCGTGTTACCCAGTGCAAACTTATCCACGGGACTATTTATGTTTCTAACACTGCTTTTCTATAGTATGATATTTAAAAATGTGCAGTTGAGATTATAGAACTTTATTCATATGAAAAGAAATTATTTAATTTAAATATGATTCAAAAAATTGAAAAAACTTTATTTAAAGCTTTTAATGTGTTGAGGTTCTTTTCTCTCTGACATTACAAATTATAAATATATTTCTATCAATAATGTTTAGCAGAAAGTATACAAAATACTACATTCAAATATTTTTTCATTATAATAGTAAAATTAGATTGTTAAATTTGAAAAATAATTAACTGATTCAAACTTACTCACGATTAAGACGAATAATTCATACTTATTATTAAATTTTATTTTTCAGTGGAAGAACTATGGATCTGGAAAGAAGTTCTCGTGAATTTCGCACGTTGCTGGACAAAATATAATAAAAATAACAAGTTGAAGGAGGATACAAAATTGACAAAGATGGCAAATGAAGAATTATGCAACGACGTTAAAGAAAACCTTGTCGAAAATGTAGGTCCAGGAAAATCAACGACGAATCAGCAAGAGTCTACAATTCATTTTAATAAATCTAATAGTAATCATATTATTGAGCCCGTAGTAAAAAATATGAAAAACAATGTATCGATAAAAAGTCGTCGTAGCGAAAACCCATTTACAGACGTGACCGGCTAGATCAATTAATATTTTTTAAATAAATAGAAAATTTAAATCAATCATGATTTGTGGTCCAGAAATATCAAATTTAAATATAAAAATTAAAGAAGATGATCAGAAAATTAAAAAATCCAAAGTAAATATAAAATTAATTTAATAATGCATTAATATCGGTGCATATTAAATTAATTTTATTCCCCTTCACTCAATCTCTATGGCAAAAATAGCAATTGCTGTAAAATACAATTAAAAAAATAATAAACTGTTAGAAAGAAGAATATAATGATGCATTAGCGTAATTAAACATATATTTTATTGTTAGTTTATTCTAAATTTAAATTTTAAGATTTCTCTGATATAAAAATCGCATTTTATTGAAATTTTACGAAAATATATTGCTTTGACTTCACAAAACATAATCGTTGCCTACAAATCTCGAAATAACCTATAATTTGCAAATGTGCGAATAATTAAATTTTATATTTGTGTCTTGCTTTTTTTCAGTATTGCATCGTATTTCGTTGTACTCTTTCTTTCGCCGTTTTCTTTTAAAAATTATATAATAAAGAATACAAGAATATGAGTAGCAACCTAACAGAAAAGTGTTACTGTGCAGTAATAAATTGGCCAGTATAATTAATTATTATTGCTTAGTAATTTTATTACTTGCACAATAATAAAATTACTAAATAATAGTTATTTATTACTGCCAATTTATTATTGCACAGTAATACTTTTCTGTAAGGGAATGACTTCTATACATTGGCTGTGTTTCATAATTGCTGTCAGTAATGAAAAACTATAATTTACGTGACGTGAACTATAGATTTTCAGTACTGGCAGCGATTTTGAAACAGCCATCGTTCCACGATTACATTGAGAATACCGTAGGGAAGCGACTCGGTAACCTCAATAAGACGGAAAATACAGGCGAGATGATTGTTACGACATACCAATGAATCGTTGCAACAATCTCTCGTCCAATGATTCATGCGGCACTCCCGATATATTCGACTCACAATTCGCACGTCATGAGACCCTCGTTCGGAGAATTCCAGACCTGACGCGTCCGATTACGAATAAATCTGTTTCCCGGATTGAGAAATTATCTCGGATGCCGTCTTCGAGAATCGTTAAAGAGGGAAATGTCCTTTCGACGCCGATCGTGAGAGGGACGCGACACGAGGTTGGCGCTAAGCGACAGCGATCGCCGGCGATCAATCAACGTTGCGAGCGCGGATATTAATTAAACGCGGCGTTGCGACGCGCGCACTCGATTTCTGCCGTTTCGCGGCCGCATCGCGCCGGCTTGTAGTTTTCTTCTTTTGTCAGTTTATGCGACGGACGTACGAACGAAACGCGGAACGATCTCGCTTCGCGACTCCGACGCGGCGGGAAATGAGCTTCGCGCATGCGCGCGCCGTTCGTCGCGACTTTTCCACCGTTTTTGACGATAAACTATTCGATTTGTATGATAGTTGTGCGTTCACGTGACAATGACTGTGTATCCGAGAGTGATTTTACAGTCTTCTTGCGGCAGTATAATATTTATTTATCACGCGATTTATTTTCCACGTTTCGCTTCAAACTTGCCACGGCGGCGCGAAATGAAGGGCGCGTTTGCGCATGGTAAGGCTTGGACCGTGAAGTATAAAAGAGTCTAGAGGCTAAAATGAGTGGAAAAACTGAGTGATAAAATCAATAAGGGGTTGTAACATGTATAATTACATATTTTTAGGGAGTTTATCGCATCTTCAAATGCCATTAGAATGTAAAATCAACTAAAAAGAAATACTGAAAAATTAAAAAAAATATTACAATTAGAAAACGTAGTCTGTATGTGTGCAAACATGAATTATTTAAATAAGATTGTAATAGATTTACAACGTTGTACGGAGAGTCACTTATTATTTCTTTTCTTTTAACATGTTTTTATTATTAATTTATTGTATTAAATATATTATTTAATATATTTATGTGTATCTACATACGCTAAATCGATATTGATGATATTATTTATTATGTCAATTCCGAAGATAGCATTTGCAAACGAAGCGAACGAGTTGAACATATAAATTAGCAACAAATATATTTTTTTACGAAAACCTACATTTGCGTTTATTGGATAATTTCGAGATTAATTTGGTACTCGTTCCCATTCAACTCCAAAGATGGCGCGTATGTAGTAAACAGAGTCGCATCTCACTCGTTCATTCTTTCCACGCATTTATTACGCTGCTTCGATGATTCTCGATGTATCGTTTCTAGGTTAATTTCTGGGAATATTATTTTATATATTTCCTAAAGTTATATCCTAAATATATATATATCGCATGTGAATTTTGAAAGTATTTATGCGGTACGTTCCAACCAGTTGCTTCATGGGTACGAAAACTGCGAGTTCGTGATACAGCGCTGTTTTCTTCACGTGGGACAATAGAATTTAGGTTAGTATAACTTCACCATTTATTTTTAATAATTAAGCATTATATCTTTTTAAAATTTTTAATTAACGTAATGATCTATTTATTGCATTTAATTTTATAAATTCTAATGAAATGCAACACATATTCTATTTATTCAATAGTAATTTTGAAATTATGTTTTAACTACTTTTATTTCAGGAGATAACAATACTTTACTGATATTCAGCTATTTATATCAAAAGAAAAATGTCAGACGATCCGAGCTTGTACAGATTAGAGGGAACTATAGAGAATCAAGCAGGTGGTCTGGTCATACGTAAGAAAACTTCAGATCACACTTTCAAGAAGCCTTCTATACTAGGTCTCGACAAGCTCGCGGAACGAAAAAGAAGAGAGCAGTCGCAGGAACCTACCAGCTCAAAGTCCAATAAATCCGAAGGGAAAGACAGGAAGTATCGAGCTTATGAAGAGGAGACTCCTACTCATACTGGCGGTGTCAATTCTGAAGCCCAACAGAGATTAGAGTCGCGACTCAAGCGTCAGCGATTAAGCGCGGACGACAGGAATTCTAGAAATTCGTACAGAGGACGTGAGAGAGACCGAGATAGGCGACGGGATCGAGATAGGGAAAGTCGTGGCAGAGATAGTAGCGTGAGGCAAACGCCACTTAGATTCAAAGACGAGCCGCAGACGCCGAAATTCCGGACGAAAGATCCAACGTCTAAGAGCAACTGGGACGATGACGAAGACGAGGAGCCGAAACGATCTAGCTGGGATCATCCGACGCCGAATCTATACGGCAACAGAGACGGTCGCGAGAGCGTCAGGAGTGAATTTACTCCTTCCTACAAGTACAACTCGTGGAACAAGGAGTTCAAGAGTTCCGGCACCACTCCAATGATAGACGGAGAGGAGAAAGAAATGTGGGAAGAGGAACAGCAACGATTGGACAGAGAGTGGTACGCGTTAGACGACGGAGAGAACAACGCTTTCGCCAATGTGTCCGAGGAATACACGAGGAAGAAGGAAATGGAATTGGAAGCTAGGAGGCAGAAGCGTCTTTCCGCCCAGCAACGGCAGATAAATAAAGACAATGAATTGTGGGAGCGCAATCGTATGTTGACGTCCGGCGTGGTGAGCTCGCTGGAGCACGACGATGATCCCGATGACGAGGGAGAGGCGAGAGTTCACTTGCTGGTACATAATGTGGTTCCACCGTTCCTGGACGGACGCATCGTGTTCACGAAGCAGCCGGAACCGGTTGTACCCGTACGCGATCCCACTTCCGACATGGCTATGGTAGCGAGGAAAGGTTCGGCGCTAGTCAAGGCGTACCGTGAGCAGAAGGAGCGACGTAGAGCGCAGAAGAAGCATTGGGAACTGGCTGGGACGCACATCGGCAATATCATGGGTGTGCATGATCGACGTAAGGACGACAAGGAGCACGCGGGGCAAGAGACGGACTTCAAGGCCGGACAAAAGTACGCTCGGCACATAGGGTCGGGTGAGGTGACGGGGGAAGCCAGGCACAGATCTATACAGCATCAGAGAAGGAGTCTCCCCGTGTTCGCGGTACGGCAGGAACTGCTGAACGTTATCAGGGAGAACAGCGTTGTTGTAATAGTAGGCGAAACTGGTAGCGGCAAGACTACGCAATTGACGCAGTATCTTCACGAGGATGGCTACAGTCGCAACGGTATTATCGGTTGTACTCAACCAAGAAGAGTAGCTGCAATGTCCGTCGCGAAAAGAGTATCCGATGAGATGGCCACTGCTCTGGGCGACAAGGTCGGATATGCGATACGTTTCGAAGACTGTACTTCGAAGGATGTAAGTACAATAATTTAAATATAATTCAAGTATCACATATAATGTTTTGTCTAAAATATAAAATTTCTGTACATACATTTTGATACGAGATACATATAACATATAAATTTTATTTTTACAGACGGTCATCAAATATATGACTGACGGTATTTTACTAAGAGAAAGTTTGAGGGAAGGAGATCTGGAACGTTACAGTGTAATTATAATGGATGAAGCTCATGAACGATCACTTTCCACTGACGTATTATTTGGTCTTCTTAGAGAAGTATAGTTCGCGTTTTTATTTTGCTTATTCAAACATATCTCATATCAAACAGTCTTTTAATTTAGAAATGTTTACAGGTAGTCGCTAGGCGGCATGATCTAAAGTTAATTGTCACCTCCGCAACGATGGATTGCAGCAAGTTCTCCGCTTTCTTCGGTAACGCGGCAACATTCCAGATACCTGGCCGCACGTTTCCCGTCGAAGTGCTGCACGCGAAGAATCCGGTCGAGGACTATGTGGACGCGGCTGTGAAGCAGGTCTTGCAAATTCATTTGCAGCCCAAAAGCGGTGACGTATTGGTCTTTATGCCCGGTCAAGAGGACATCGAGGTCACTTGCGAAGCTCTGAAAGAACGTTTAGCTGAAATCGAATCTGCTCCGCCTCTTTCTATACTGCCTATTTATTCCCAGCTGCCGTCGGACTTGCAGGCAAAGATCTTCCAACGATCCGAGGGAGGTCTTCGCAAATGCGTCGTGGCGACCAATATAGCGGAAACGTCGCTGACTGTCGACGGAATTGTCTTCGTCGTAGACTCGGGATACTGTAAATTGAAAGTGTACAATCCTCGAATAGGTATGGATGCTCTGCAAGTATATCCCGTGTCGAGAGCCAATGCCGATCAAAGACAGGGCAGAGCCGGTCGTACCGGTCCCGGTCAATGCTACAGATTGTACACGCGAAGACAATACTTGGACGAATTATTACTAACGGGAGTTCCCGAGATACAACGTACAAATTTAGCTAATACGGTATTGTTACTAAAATCGCTAGGAGTTCAAGACTTATTGGCGTTCCATTTTATGGATCCACCGCCGCAAGACAATATACTGAACTCATTGTATCAATTGTGGATCTTGGGAGCGCTTGATCATACCGGGCGCTTGACCCCTCTCGGACGACAGATGGCTGAATTTCCCTTGGATCCACCGCAATGTCAAATGCTTATAGTCGCATCTCAACTTGGCTGTACCGCGGATATTCTCATTATCGTCTCCATGCTGTCGGTTCCATCGATCTTCTATCGACCAAAGGGACGCGAGGAGGATTCAGATTCGGCACGCGAGAAGTTCCAGGTGCCGGAATCAGATCATCTGACATATTTAAATGTATACAATCAATGGAAAGCGAATGGTTATTCGAGTTCCTGGTGTAACGACCACTTCATACATGCAAAGGCGATGCGCAAGGTGCGGGAGGTACGGTCACAGCTCGAAGAAATTCTGAAGCAACAGAAGATGGACGTCGTTAGTTGCGGCACTGACTGGGACATCGTACGAAAATGCATCTGCTCCGCTTACTTTCACCAAGCGGCACGCTTGAAGGGCATCGGCGAGTACGTTAATTGCCGTACCGGGATGCCTTGCCACCTTCATCCCACCTCGGCGCTGTTCGGCATGGGCTTCACACCTGATTACGTCGTGTACCACGAGCTCGTGATGACCGCCAAGGAATACATGCAGTGTGTCACCGCAGTCGATGGTCACTGGTTAGCTGAATTGGGCCCAATGTTCTTCAGTGTAAAGGAGACCGGTCGAAGCGGTCGTGCGAAACGACGGCAAGCGATGCAACACCTTCACGAGATGGAACATCAAATGAAGGAGGCCGAGGAAGAGATGAAAGCACGCGCTCAGGAACAACTTGAGCGAGAACAAGCGTCAGTCCGAAAGAAGGAGATTTTAACGCCTGGTATTAGAGAACCGGGTACTCCAGCCCCGTATCGTAACACACCCGGAAGATTAGGATTGTAATCGGTTTTCTTTATGTATGTGTCTTGAATTAAGATATTTGTTTAACAAATTTTCCATACTAGAATACAGTTCTGTAAAATACAAAAGTTGCTACTGTATAAAATAGTATAATAGCAAAAAATAGCAGACATTTGATAATTGGCTGTAATATCAACGGTAAAATTGTAAATCTTAATAATCTCTGGATTTTTTATTGGATTTCTATTTTTTTTGCAGCACAAACAACATAATTATAATGTATAACTACATAGTTTTTACTTTCAGATTAGGTTAAACAATTTAATCTCTGATTTTAAATACAAAATAATAAATGTATGTATGACAATTGGAATTTTTTAGATGATTAATATTATGTATGTACAAAGTATTATGTGTATAAAATATCGTTGAATGTGATATGTATAAGACTTTGTAAATAAAATTATTTTTATTGCAATACTGAATGCTTTTTATCATACCTGCAACTATTTACTTCTGATTATGAGTAAATCTTGGTGCTTGTCTAATGAGTAGAGATACCCATAGGTATAAACAGAAAGCATTAGTATAACCGATAATCGATCATATCACATAATATACAAATTAATAGGCATGCATAATTTAAACGTGTCTAAAAATTTATACGATACAATCAACAATATATTATTTTACTTAAAACAAATTATGTAAATAAAATAAATACATAACTGCCTGCACTTGTATTAGCAATTTATTCCCTTCCAATAAGCAATTTATCATTTTTTAACAAATTCTATCAGATTATTTAACAAATAACCAATCATCTAATAATAAATTTATTAATATATATAATTATGAAAGAAATAATATATATCATATTGTCCCAAAATATAATTAAATGCAATCCACGGTCGTTATTCCTTAAAATGTTTATGAAAATAGTTTGAAAAATACACGATGTTTATGCGCGATAGACTTTTTGTGATATATATATATATAATGTACATATATATGTGTATATATGTATATAATATATATTTATTTATTTATAAGTGTGTATAAAATAACTATTTTAATGGCACATAACTAGAAATAGATAGACCACGATTTAAAATTGATAAAATTAATGCCTTCTTTAGCTCTGAAAATTTTACTTTCTAAAAGTATTATTTCAATTTTTACATTTTGTTATTTGGTTTAAAGAATGTATTATTTGTAAGCTGATCAAATGGCAGTGTAGTGAAATGATTGCATAGTACTTTTTCATAAAAATGAAAGTAGGCTCAGGTATTTTAATCAGCATAAAACCATTCATTCATTATTTATAATTGAATTGGGGCTAAGAATTATGTACAGAACTCTCAAGTCATTTTTGAAAATTATGAAAAGTAGACGGATGTAGATGTGTTCTTTGTACAAATACTGTCGAATAGTTTCAGCTTTTTAAATTACTTAAAAGCCTCAATATAGGCTGGGTGCGAGATTTGAGGGATCTGCAACTTTGTCGGAGACTCGCTTGTCCGCGTTTCGTAATGATGACACATACATCGTCCTTCTCATCTAATCCTGTGTGTAATTCATATTTTTCAAATTCGGTTAGGACCGCATCTAAATTTTCGACTCTCTCTGATAGTAATACAGCTACTTCTCTCCAAGTCTGTAATACAATAATCGTTATAATATATGAAAATTTCATAAATATAAAGTTATTATTTTACAAAGCATGTAACAAAAATAATTATTTATGACACCTGTATACATATATATAAAACATTGCAATTAACAATAAAAAAATTTACCTTGGTCTCATTGGTCTCGTTTATCATGTTTGACTCGATTTTTTTATTATATTTCTTCTTATTTTTCTTTTGTGATTGTGCACGTGGTTCCGATTGTACCGCACATGCACTACATATAGCGCTAATGATCGCTAAAGATTCGCTACAAGTTGAAGCTCTGAGTAAGAAGTTTTTGAAAGATATTGGCTTATCTCGCTCAGGGATAGGTAATGTCTGTAAGCAAGGAGCCGTTCGCAGCATCTGTATGCAATCGTAGTCCGGACAATGAGAATGAGAAAGTGATTTTGCAAGGCACGCTATAGTCCTTAATTGCTCAGACTGATAAGCTTCACGTAATCTTTCTACTGCATCGAGTGGAACCAATATCTTGCATGATCGGTTCCACTTTCCATCCGTGCCAAATTTTTGTAGTACACTCGGTATACTTTCTTCTGCTAATTCTTTGAGCTCGGCAGATATTTGAGAAAGATACATAGAAGATGTTCCAGCGATCGCCGCCAAAATACGCAATATGGCACTTCTCGCCGCAAGTAGTTTTAACATACATATACGCGTCTCCTCCTGCATTCTTGGATCCTCCTCGCTCTGATGAAGTGGTTCCCATCCGCGAACAACCTATTTAACATAATTTATTAAATCAGAATCTTACATCTCTTTGAATTATTTTACAATCCTCAAAAATACTTACATCCAAATCACGATTATCTCGCAAAGATGCCCACCTAATTGAATCGAGATGAGGTTGGACATGCATATTGTTCAAAGTAGAAAACAAAGAAGTAGTATTGTCACACCAACACAAATCAAGTAGCATTTTATCTACAGTTGTCATAGCAAAATGGAACGAATTTTCTAAGCGTTCTCTTAATTCCACAAAATCTTGAATTTTTATAAAACTCCCGTATTTGTATGCAAGTGTTAAATGATCCGCACTCTAAGAAAAAGAGTTATAAGGTTCATGAATTAGACATAAACAGTCTTATCTATTTTCCTTAAATCTAGTATACTTGAAAACACATACATCCTTATAGTTGGCTATGAAAAATTTCGCTGTATGATCAAAAGTTGTCGAGGCCAGAGGTAAGTTACCGAGAGGCGCGAGAAGCGGCGCATGGAGATGACCCAGTGAATCTAGTTGAAGGTGCTTTACATCGAGTAATGCGAACGCATGATCAGCCGCGACCACTAGACCAGCTTCCAAGTAAATACGCACAAGCAAAATTTTGATGTGAAAATTTACAGGACTCGACAGAAGACCGTGTTCCAATAATGACATTGCCCTGTAAATCCAGTTTTATTTTAAAAATGTGCATGTTTTCAAAATTCATTAGCACTTTTTCATTAATTAGCTTTGTTGTCATATGTGAGATGACGTGTGGTTTTAGTCGAAAATAATCGACTTGTAACCAACAAATTTCGGATTTGATCTCGTCATCTCATATATATGCTGTAAATAAAAACATCTGGCAGGTGCCTAGGCCGTAAGATGTTCTAATGAAAAGCGATAAGAAACTAAATGTTGTCGTCATATGTCATAGAAAAAAATAATATATTACCTATAAAGAAAAGATGCATCATTAGTATCAACCCATAATTGATGTAACAAGTGTGTAGCTAATAGGATATATGGATCTGCTGGACAAAAATCAGTTGGTAATCTATCCTGCATTGGACATAATTCATTGCCTTTTTCATATAAATCGCATAATCGCTTTATCAATTGCTCTTGTTTGTCTCTGTCCACTAATGGAGGATTGTGGAAGCCACAAATACGTCGTAATTGTTCCAAGTGAATGTGCCTTTGCATTTGTTGTACTGTAGTTGGAAATCCGTCTGTTGCAATGCCAATATCTTCCTCAATCTACAAAATACCCATTACCAAATTAAGCAATTGCAACAATAATTTGAATATTAGTGAAGCTTAAGAAATTAATTTTATTATATATTTTAACAATATGTATTTAAATTTTATGTTGAATTGCTTTCCTTACCTTTTCAAATAATTCAAACTTGGATTTGGGCGTAAGTAGATTTAGATATAATCGTAAATCTCCTACTACACATCCTTTTTCCCCGAATTGAGAAAAATATTGATGCATAAAATTCATAGAAGTCATACTATATTGCAGATCATCAGTTTGGCATCGCTTTAATAATTCTAGGCGGGCCAAGTACGGTGCGCGAATTTTCTTTTCAGACATATTAATAATATGATTGAAAAAGTCCAAGCATTCTGTCAAACGTTGAAACTTTAAGGCCGCCGAAAGATAATTTTGATAAAATGCCCAATTGTCGATGCTATATAATAAATATGACAATTTTAAATATGTAGATATAAAGTTATTTACATCAAAATACTACAAACACGTAAAATGGTGAGAAGAAATATTAATATATTGGTCTTACTTCTCTTCAATAAGTGCGCGATATGCATTGGCCGCTTCAGGAAAACATTCTAGCTTCAATAAACATGTAGCTTTTCGTTGAGGTACATACGAGACGTATGAAGCTAAAGGACTAGACAATACATTTAATATTTCCTCATTTTTGTCTTGCAGTTCTAAGATCATCAGATAAAGTTGCACTTCCTGCTCCGCTTCTATCTTTCCCTCCCTTACTAATTTTAGGACCTAATGCATTTACGAAAAAAAATTGTATCAATCATCTTTACATTATTATGTGAAAACTAAACATATGCAGTAATATATTGATCAATATACAAACCATTCTTTCTGCCAAAGGCAAGATAACTCCTTTCGCTAACTTCTGGTCAGCATGAATAGCTTGCATCACTATACTCATAACAGCCCAGAAATAATATGGATTTTTATGAGTCAGTTTATACAGATTAAGAGCAGTTTGCTGTTGCTTCTTATAATCACCAAGGCGAACGTATGACATAAAGAGATGTGTTAGGAGCTCTTCGTTGTTCGGATCAGCCTTTGCAGCGGCTTCATAAAGCTCGCTGACTTTATCCGCTGTGCGCATAAATTTAATACAATTGAACACGTATTGAAACGTAATGCAATTAATCTGAAATCTTTATGTTCCAAGACAGAAGACAAGCCGCGAGTACTTACGTTGATGTATCTCTCTGTAACAGATGCTCATCGCCTGCAGGGTAGAATCCTCGCAGGGCACCTCAGAGCGCACTTTGTCCATGATGGCCTGACACTCATTTTCCTTGCCCATACGCAATAGGGCCAGAGCCTTGAGCACCCTGGCGCATTGATTAGTTGGGTGCTTCTTGAGCACCTTGTCCGCTTCCTGGAGGGCCTTCTTGTTATTCCCATTGTCCAGCCAGTCTGAAATCCAAGAGAGAAGCCTCGTACCGGGTGCTGTTATATAACCTCGCCGCCAGTCCGAGAGTCGCGCGTCGAACGGTCCGGCGGGACTGGACGATGCGGATTCGAAATGCGGTCGTCGTCGGCGGGGATATACATACCATAAATCGGTCGCAGGCGACGTTCGTTCACCGTGTTGTCCACATGGCCCTTGGACGCCATGATACTTTTTGCGGTAGCATAAAATCAACAAACCCGAGACACGCACGATCGCCGATCACCTCGGCGCATCTTCGGCGATTCCGCAAACGATTCGGAGTTACCGAGGATTACTTTTACGCGCGTCTCTCACGCGCCGGCTCGGCCACGACGCGACAGAACACGCTGCTGCACAAAAATATTTTTATTCTTATTCCTCTTTCTACGGATTCGTGGAGGTGAGAAGAATGACCGGACCGGACCGGCCGCGCTAGGTCTCTCTCCTCGGAGAACGCAGCAACAGAGTGGAAGGGACGTGGCGAACCTGGACCAACCGAGCATACTTCGGCTCATAGGTCCGTTCGTTTTACTTGCATTTTTCAACATACATATTCTCCTCGCTTTTTCTCTTTCCAACGCCGGAATATGAATACATATTCCTTTCAAATACACAAAATGTTTACGAGAATGCAAGTATAATAAAAAAACTTTAGTAATTAAATCCGACAGAATTTCTTGAGACGTTTCGAAATGTCTCTTAAGCCTCTATCAGACTACGGATTGACATTGAGATTAGATTGAAATTTAACCAATCAAAATGTTCACAGAATATTAGCTTTGTTCTGATTGGTCAAATTCCAATCTAATCTCAATCTCAATCCGTAGTCTGATAGAGGCTTTACGCTGGATTCCCACTGTACGCGTCACGCGTCGCGTCATGATGCACGTCACGAGTTTAACCAATAAAAACCTTTAATTTTATTCTGTCGCAAATGACGCGTAAAATGGAAGGTTTTGATTGGTTAAGCTCGTGACGCGACGGATGACGCGCACATGACGCGCTCAGTAAGAACATATCCTAAGGATAATGTGTAAACGTAATCATTAATATCTAGTCACATGAAGTTGGTCGCGTTAAAAATTTATCTTTTTCATTTTAATATGAAAAGCAGTAGAAGGAGGAAAAACTCTGAACGCTATCAACTTCATGTGGCTAGGCATTAATGACGCCGTGTATACATAAAATCTGAGGTCATTTATAAGAAAAATTCGGGTTAGCGATTTAATATTCAGAAGATTGTGGTGTATTGACGCAGGCCTGTGAAGAACAAACTTCCAGTTATTTCTTGATTCACAGGTGGGAGAGGTAAAGTCACTAGACTGGGTTTCTAACCTAACCTATGTTTCGCGCGCGTGAATTTAGCCTCCGATACGCGCGTTCAGCCGAATAGTTTCAATCTTCTCTTGGATTTATATTGAGTCTCCCGGTAATTGTTACTTAATTTACAAAAATGTGGAACGATAGCTCTGCGGGTTTTGGAGGAGGAGGAGGATTTATGGACGACAGCATGCAGGGTGGTAGTACCAGCAAGAAAGGACCGCAAAATAATGACAAAACTATTGTTCCCGTATTGATAAAACATATCATGTCTATCTCGGGAGACCTACAAATCGCTGGCAGAACCGTGAATAAAGTGACATTCGTTGGAGTCATACGTCGTATCGAACAGGACACGACAAAAATCTCGTTCAGTATCCAGGATGACACAGGTGTTTGTGTGTTTTGATCTAAATGATCGCGTAAAATTACAGAATGCAATATTGCAAAAAATTTTGATTGATATTTTATATATTATATTATATTCTTTTATAAATTCATTGTATTTGTATAGAATGAAAATGTTTATTATATATCAGATTCTTTATTTTATATTTAAAGCATATCTTCTTTTATGTATAGAAAATATAAATGTAGAGTATGGAACAAGAAATTCTAATTTTTGTATAATTAGAAAATCCTTAAGAACGTATATAACATAATTTGTATATTCCTTATAATCCAGTTACTTTTATTGTCAAACAAAAGATTTATTTATCTGGTTTTATGTGATAGGTACCGTTACAGCTAACATGTGGCTAGAAGCAGATAAGAATCCTGCAGAAAATAATGACTATATGCAACTTGATACATATGTACGAGTTTATGGAGTGCTGCGCACACAAAGTGGTCAGCAACATGTATTAATTCTACGTATGCATCCTCTGGAGAACTTGAACGAGCTGACGTGTCACTTTATGGAGGTCATGCATTTCATATTGAAGGCTAGCAAACCTGCGGAAGAAACCACTGTATCTAATATTAAAAATTCAATAACAATGGATAACACAATGAGTGGCATGTCATCTGATCAAATGGCAGTTCTCGACGTTATTCGATCAGCGAATGAATCTGAATGCGGGATTGAGAAACGGGATATTTTGGTACAAGTACCTAAACATATTATATCTCGTATAGACGAGGTATTAGACTTTCTTCTTTGCGAAGGGCACATTTATACAACCAGTTCGGAGGATTTCTTTAAAGCTACCTAAATCATGTGATGCCCTTAAAAAGATAAGATTTAATTTGAAAATTAAAATCTATATTTATATTAGATATAATGCATAATATTTCTAAACATGTTACATTTATTGTATTTTTCTCTGTAGATCTGTAGTTTACTATTAGAAATAATAATTTTTTTCCTCACTATAAGTAAATTGATATAAATGATTATTTTTCTCTGAACAATGTATTCTCGTTAAACTTTAAAATATTAATACAATACAGTATATTTAATAAAAAACATTTTGTAAAATCTGGTTTTTGAAATTATGAATATATACTTAAGATACAATACATCCTTGAAATATAATGTTCTACAATTGATGCAACTCTTTATTGAATATCCATCTTTAATTAAGGACACAGTATTAAACTTTTCGAAACTTTCAATTCCTTAACTCTAAGTTTTTATAAATGGAATTATGATAAAAGTCGAAAATAATGAAACTATAAATTGATCGTTTCTATATAGTGTCTTGTCTTAATACAATTTTTTTTTCTTTTTGTGAATTTCCACTAATTTACTATATTACGCAATATAATATATTAATTTTACAGTAGATGCATTCAATTAAAGATGTTAATATGTATCGGTAGTGTTTTTCTGTTTTTTATGTTCAAATCATCATTACAATTTTTCTTCGACGTGAACAATAAAAATGTAGGATAAAATCTGTGTGAAAATGAATTAAATGTGATAGAAAATGCAATCATCATTTTAAATAGCTTCGACTGCTCTTTTTACTTTATTTTATGCTATGTATTATTTTTATGTGAACTATAATTTTTCAATTCTGACAGAGAATATTAGAACGCAGCCTATAAAGATACCTTTTTATGCCAACGCTCGTCTCTATTTCAGCGACAAGATATCACCTGACCAAAATGTGCCAATAACGCGCGACATTGTTGGTCACGTGACATCTTTTGTCGCTGAAACGGCGTGTCGAGCGTCAGCTTGAAAATGTACCTTCAGTCGCGCGACATTGTCATCTTGCCTACTCCAGCATTCATGTTCATTGTTTGAAACTTCAAACATCGTTTCTTGACATACAGTATTGCTCTGTCCACCGAAATTTCCGCAAATTACCCGAAAAATGAACATCTAAGTCGAGACATTGCAAAATTAAACTTCCCTCTACGGTCGACGTTAAGTTCTCCGAGGTTTTTTTTATGTGCATCTCATAATTTACTACTATGAATGACGCGGACGATGTTATGACAAACATATACGACACCTTGTTACATTTACGGTATCCACACATTACTAACGCGGAGTCAAGAGACCTGGAGGCAACGATTCTCAGCGGCGAAAATCGGATTTCCTTACTTTCTTGGCTCTTAACGGAGAAATCACCGTCGGTTGTCGCCCAGTTGGGAAAGCTGAAGAATGTTGCTTTGGAAGGTATTACTAATTTGTCGAGTATACAGTTTGCTGCTGCACACATATTCAACAGCTAAACTGGAAATTGTATTTTTAATTGTCGTCCTGCAGTGAATTTATATGTGCAGCAAACAAAAACTGGTCTTTAAAAACATTTTGACACACTGAAAGATATATGTCTTTTTAGATAAGTTATTCGAATATTACTCTCAGATTGGAATCTGCAATAACAAGGATGTATTACTGGTTTGTTCATAAAATATTTTATAAATATATTTTATTCAATTATACTGTATATTATATAAATTATGTTAACATTTTATATCAATATGTTTAATATTTTCTTAGGGTAAATGTTCCTTGAAGAAGCAATTGTCAACTTTAAGATTATTGCTAGATTTTATGAGAAAGATACATATAGAACCTTTCGCAAGTACAAACAAGACAGAAGAAACGATATATTTTACAGATATTATTAAGGTACAATAAGATATAATAGTGTTGAATATATCATTTTCATAATACCACATCTTATTGAAATATGTGTTACACTATGTTTTTAGTTATGCATCGATGATGCTGACCAGACTTCCTCTCTTTCTGTCGCTAAACCAAAAGTAAGTTATGCAGAAGCTAATAAATATTTTGAAGAAAGTGAGAAACATATGTTGAATGATTGTGAAGAAAACAAAATTAACTTGTCTGAAGACTTACACACAGAGGTATATGTTAATGTTATACTAATAAAATTATAAATGAGATAATATATAAATTACTGATATTTTATGTAAAAATTAATAGACTGATGATAGACTGGTTAATGAAGAACATAATACTCTGTTCGACAAAGAGAAAGAAAAATTTGTAGAAGCGTTTAGCACAGTTTCATCCTGGCCAGTAACAGTTCGGAGTTTAAACAAAGATATCTCAGATTCTATTTGTTCGAATATTAAAAGTATATGCTCTGATTTTTCTTCTTTGAGAAAGGTAAGATTTTATCCACAAGTTTATTTACTACAAAACTTTCACAAATATTAAAATCTATTTCTAATTATACTTGTAGGTACTGCAAGCTAAAGAAGAGATATCTAACATGAAATTAGCGAAAGGATTACCGAAGACTGTTGCACCTTTAAACGAAATTATAGAAGATATAGTCATTTACAATGAAGAACTTGGGAATCTGCTAAGCAATAGTGTTGAATAATCTTATATGTATATTCGGGTATGCAGCCCCTTAATTTAGTGTAATTTATAACGTTCTAAAGATTCGTGTACAAAAGAATAAAATTATATATTTATATAATTGTACCACACATCATTGATGTTACTAATATAGAGGAAAATTTTAATAAGATTGAAATAAAACGATTACATAGATTTTTAACTTATGTGTTTATATTTGTCAATACATCACTGGAGATTGATAATTTAAGATCTAGGTCGCTCCTTCTTCTCTTTGTAAAGAGCAAGCAGGGAGACGTTTGCGACTTTCACCACCTTGAATCGCACTCCAGGGATATCACCGACGGCATGACCTTTACGACCAAAACCTGCCACTAGAACTTCATCGTTCTCCTCAATGTTGTTGAGGCAACCGTCCCTTGGCACGAAGGCTGTAATCTTCTTTCCATTCTTTATCAATTGTACCCTGACACACTTACGAATAGCAGAGTTTGGCTGTTTGGCTTCTACTCCTCTATTAAATGATGAGATAATAAGTTGACATGAATTAAATGCAAATGTTAAAATTATCTGCGTTATTGCTTACACTTTTTCTAAAACGATGCCTTTAGCATGGGAGGCACCACCGAAAGGATTGGCCTTCCATCTAGTTCCCAAATGTGCCTTTTTGTAGTCCTTATCATTCCAACGCTGTTCGCGTCTGTGATTCACGTGCTTACGCGCAGTACGAAGACCTCTGGGTTTACCTATAACGTAATAATTTTTTTTTAGGTTATCACTCCGAACGGCAACGCAACAATGTAAAGGAAGTGAGTAACTAGGTTATATTCTGTACTTTATTTTCCCGGACATCAAAATACAATCCTTCTATACGAAGAAATGTTAAAAATATCTCTACGTATTCGAACGAAAGATTTAATTACTATATTAATACCATAATATTATCTATATTGACATGGTTTAACAATATTGCTACACGTTGCTCTCGGCACGCTACGTGACTACATGAGAAAACATAGGATTTGTACATTTATAAAGACGCGTAGAAATGAAAATATTGAGCAAAATATATCGACAGAGTTTTCGTCGAAATATTTACACTTTTCAAAATCACAAATTCTTAATTACGATAATATTAGAAAATTCTTTTAACGTACCCATTGTGCCTCGTGCGATCTACAACCGGAAAGAATCAATCGTCCATGAGCTGAAATGCAAATCGTAATAGTGGATTCTGCGTGTTGTATCTGCTAGGGAATTTTGTAGAATCTAATATTTAGTTCGAGCTTCTCCAATAGGTGCATCTAGAGAAGCACAACTGCTCATTGAACGCTCACAGCTTTTGCGTCTGATTGATGTATTTTTAGATCTAAAGGAAAATGCAATCAGCTGCGAGAGCTTACTGAGGGTGACGGCCCATGATGCATATCGAGATACGCACGTATTGGACGTATCAAATTCTGACCAATGACAGACGATCCACCGTTTTTAATACGCCTTAATCTTTTGGTGATTCTGTATTATCAAAGCAACAAAGCATTTAAGCGAATTGAGGTTGATAAGAAACTGGAAGATTTAGATAAATTAACAACAAAATATAATCTAAATGATGAAAAAGAATAATTGATTAAGCATTTATAAAAGAGACACGAATTGTGATATTTACAAAATATTTATTTAAATTTAATTACATCTACAATAATTAGTTTTTACATTGATTAATTTTTATATATAATGTATCAATCAGTTGTATGATAAATATGGTATAGAAATGATAGTTGTATGATAAATGGAGTATAGACGAGAAGAAATGTCAACTTTGAATAGCGTAATAAAACTTGTAT